>MJHO01000367.1:40928-87609 GCA_002076135.1 Xerophyta viscosa | reverse complement strand
CCCCTTAATCTCTGTATAAAAACCCCACTTGTACCTTTAAGGTAGGAGGAGGAGATACTGAATATAATACTTGTATCCATCAAGCATACATACATAGTGAACCTTTGATGACCCCACTCCTCTCCGTGGTTTTTTACTCTCCGTTGAGGGTTTTCCACGTTAAACATCGTCTTCATAATCGCTCTATTTAATTAAGTCTATTCCTCTGTGTCATTCACACGGACTACTCCTCGTACCCCGACCTAATCAGAGATCAACGCAGCGTTCGTCATCCCAATCCTGGTGAGGATAAACCCATCAGCATCACCTTCCACCTCTGGTCCACCGGCCATGACTGAATCGCCCATTCCTGCAAGTGGCACCGAGGAGCCCGATGCTATCATCCACTATCATTTGGCGTAGATTGAGGCTCAGGCGCTGGCTGCCCTGGTGTCCGGTACCGATCGTCAGGCTGTGAAGGGCGGGCCGTTTGCTCAGTCAGTTCCCTTATGCCGATCCTAAAAACGTTCTGGTAATGCAGCCAGTAATCGAGTTTGTTAACGCCGGGCAGCCCTTAGTCAGCAGTCCTCCTCCTCCTCCTCCTGTAGTGTAAGTGATATTTGGTATATTGATTCGGCCCATAGGTTTTTACTTGAATGATTTGAATATGATGAATTTATTGTTTGTGTACATAAATTCGGCTCTTTTGTTAATGCTACTGTGAATGATGGATTCACATTTGTTTCGTCGGTATACGGGTGTTTTTCCTATGTTTGCTATTGGTGAAATTTCTTCAGGTTACTCGCGTGCTAGGTATGGAGAACGGCAGTTCCGTCCATACGCTTAATTTTATATGATCCTTGACCTTTCACTTGAGTAAGGGTCCATCCCATTTGGGACTTAATTTCTTGTTCCATGGGTATTGGACACCCAGGATTCTTCGTAGCATCAGATCTTCTTGTTTGAATTCACGGGTTTTACCCATTGATTGTGATATTTGGCTATCTGACGTTGGTATACATCCGCTCGTATGGCCGCTTCATCTCTTTTCTTGTCTATAAGGTCGAGCTCGATTCTGAGTTGCTCATTGTTGGACTTAATGTTCTCCACTCTGTTCCTAGAGTCGTCGCGCTTATTTCGACTGGGATAATAACTTTTGTACCGTACACGAAGTTGAAGGGGTTTTCTCTAGTCGTCTTTCTATGCATGGCTATGTATGCCACAATACTGTTTGGAGCAGATCGGGCCAGCTTTCCCCTTTCTCCTATAGGGTGGATCACAACCCTGATATAGTGATGCGGTTAGCGTTCTCCACCAACCTGTTTGCATGGGGATGGTATAACGATGAGAATCGGTGTTCAATTTTGTATTTTCCGCATTATTCCGTAAAAATTGCACTTTTAAATGCCATTGTCTGTGATTGATGGTTCGGGGTTAATGAAGTTTCATGAATCAGACAATGATGGACGGAAAACAATCATAAAACACCAAATTTACGTGGTTCGGGGAAGATGCCTATGTCCACGGGAATGGAGAATGCTCTTTTACTATTAGAGTTGAGGGGAGATAGCCAAGTTAGGTAACCGACTCCTCTTTATATGGTATACTGAATCTTCGCGTTCGGTTGCTATAAACGTTCGAGTGACGCCAGTGTTTGAACCATTTGTAACTCCATCATAAGCCCCCAGTTTGGAGGACCTTTGTGAAGGTTATTCAAACTGTCTTTTAGCTGGTAGTGTTCTCTCGCTTCGGTTTATACCTTTGCCATTGAGCTGTTTTGGACAATCATGAAGAGTGTTTGGTGTTCTCCCCCGAAAGTATCAAGTCGTTCTCCCCAAGCTAGTGTAGTTCTGGACCGTTCTCGTATTTCTTGTTGTTTTCTTCTGTTCTCTGCACAAACCGTCGATCCGCTCCTGATCTTTTAATTTCCTGCAGCGTTCTCCCCCTACAGGCTTCACCCTTAGTGGTGGATGCTTAGCGTGTTTGCAGTTATGCTACTGATATGCAGAGATCCAGGTAACTACCGAAGATATTCCCGAAATTTGGTTACAATTTTCATCATCACCCTCATAAATGCTATTACAGTCCTCCCTTATGGTTATTTTTCGACATTCACTATTTTCTTCCTTCGTGCCCTCGAATTCATTTCCCGCGCTTCTTGCTTCTTTGGCCTTCCTCTTCCTTCGAGCTTGCTTTAATGGCGACTTCTTCTCGCGCTGGTCGCGGAGGTGCTTTCCACACCCAAAGTACCATTACTAAGGAAGAGATACTGGAATTCCGACGCTCTAACCGCATCCCCGCCGAATATCTTGTTAGGCGACCAAGTTCCTCCGAACGGGCTCACCAACCCCGGGCTAGGGAGATCTGTCTTTATACTAGCTGTCTGCTTGCGAACATCGGGTTCCCATACTTTCCTTTCTTCACCCTGCTCCTCTACCACTATCGTCTAGCTCCTGTCCAACAGATTCCCAATACTCAGTACACTCCTCCTGTTGTTTTCTTGTCTTTGGATATGAAGTCGGCTTCCAAGTCCGACCCTGTATAAGACGAGTCTCCTGTTGAGTTGTCTCCACCTCAGGCTTCTAGGGAAGGAAGTCCCTCCGAGCCTCTCGCTTTATCTGCACCTGTATTTTTGGAGGAATCGACTGCTGTTGCCACTGCTACTACCTCAGAACCGGCTCCTTCTCCTCCTCTTGCGGTAAATTGCGCTGACATCCTCTTTATGCTTTACTTCAACATATATTTGATGGCTTGTAATACTTCTTACCTCTGTGTTCGAAGCTAGCATCTGCCAAATGCAAAAGAGGAAAGTCAAAGCTCCTCACTCGCCGCGGCGTCGATGGACACGTTCTTCTTTCCGGAAGCCTTCCGTTCCTTCCCCTGCAATTCCCTCGGAGCTTGGAGGCTCCATCGAGATCCATTCTTCTTCCTCCTCCCCTGATCGAGAAGGTTCATTTGAGCCTCTGGGGGATCCGCTGGAAGACCTCCTCCAACTCATTGTTGACATCATTTCTTGTTCTTCATCCGGTGTTTCCGCCATTTTCTTCGCTCCGTCTTCTCCCCCAACTACCGTGGGTTCGCCAGTCGCTCCTCCTCCTCTACTGGCTACAGTTAGCGGTCCTAAGGATGTTTCTGTTTCTTCTTCTTTCTCCTCTTCTCCGTCTGGTTCCTCCCGGGCCAGTCTTCTTGCTTCCCTTCTGAGGGGTTTAAGTTTAGCTCCATTGTCTTTTATTTCTTCTTCTTCAACTTCAGCTTCTTCTCTTTCTGCTTCATTGATTTCTTCTTCTCCTTCTATTTTTGTTTTTGCTACTTTGGAGGAGTCAGTGTCTACCTCCAGCTGAACGCCCCCGGTTGAGCTGCCTTCTTCTTCTGACGCTGGTGAGGAGGTCGGCGCCGCTGTCCGCAGCAGCTTATCGCGGGTTGAAGCACAAGCACTCGCTGCCTTGGGTCTAGCACCGATCATCGGATCCTCCAAGGATTGCTTGGGACTACCGATGAGGTTAGTGATCTCCCCCTTTATTTCTTATGCTGGAGGATTGTTTCGTTTCTGTTGGGGTAACATTCGATCGTTCTTCGGTCTGTAGGTCCAGGAGTCACAAGCGTTGGTAGTTTGAGGTCGCCTTCAGCTGCAAGCTGTAGAGACGGAACTGACGAACGCTCTGAAGGAGAATGCTGTCATGCGAGGACAGTTGGCTTCTAAGGATGAGCGTCTCCAATCTTTAGAAGCATATGCTTCTAGGTTGGAGGAAGGGAAAGCTGCTGCGTGAGCGGAGATCAACCGCCTGCAGGTGACTCTTGCGCTCTCTTCCTCCCCTCATGAAGCTGCTAAAGTGGCAGCGGAAGCATATGCCCAGAAGCTGGCAGTTCAGTTGAAGGCGGTGACTGTTGAGCACGATGGTTTTCAAGCAGAACTTCGAGGCGAGCGCTCGGCTACGGCCGGTCGTCAAGCTGATTGGGAGTTGGCAAGAGAACAATCAGAGCAAGAAGCGGTCTCCTTGTACCTGAACGCAGCACGTCGCGTCTGGGCAGACCGGTTACTCCGCCAGTTTCCAGCTGCTAACCCTGAAGAAGCCTTGGCGATGTCCTCGGTGATCGAGTTCGTCGAGTCCGGACGACATCCATCAGCAGTCCTCCTCTTCCTCCTCCTCCAGCAATTTGATTGATATTTTGTTAATTCGGCCTAGAGGCGTGTTTTCGAATGATCTGAATACTGTAATATTACCGTTCGGCCCATTGGCAAATATGCATTATGAATATTTGCTCTTCTTTGTTGAAATTCCATTCCCTGGTGTGTAGGATAGCGGTTTGATGTTGGAAATTCTTCCACCATCCTCTGTAGTTATCAACACCTGTTGATATTTATCGTTCTTTAGACCTGCTATTGGTAGAATTTTTTCAGATTCGCATGCCACGTGTTGGCAACGGTGGTTCCATCCATGCGTTTGATTCTGTACGACCCTTGGCTTTTCACCTTGGCCACTTGGAATGGTCCCTCCCATTTGGGATTTAATATCTTGTTCCATGGGTCTTGGACACCTAGGCTTCTACTCAGCACCAGGTCGCCTTGTTTGAATTTCCGGAGCTTTACCCGTTTGTTGTGGTATTTAGCGGTTTGGTGTTGGTACACTTCCGCTCGTATAGCTGCTTCCACCCTTTTCTCGTTTATAAGGTCGAGCTCGACCCTGAGTTGTTCGTCGTTAGATTTAGCGTTCTCCTATATCCGGAGAGTTGGCTCGCTTGTTCAGTGTCTAGACAAGAGCATTCTAGTTCTTCTAAAAATATCGCTGTGGGGTGAACTCCCACTGTAATGTGGCTAGCTTAGACAGTGCGTCTGCTAACGTATTTTGTGATCTGGGAATACGCTGTATGGAAGATATCGAACCTTTTAATGCTCTACCGAGCCACATCCAGGTATTTTGCCATACCATGATCTTTTACTTCATAAATGCCGGCTACTTGATTCACTACTAGCTTAGAATTTATTCTTGCTTCCAAGGTCTTGACGCACAGTGCCTCTGCTAGTTTGATTCCCACAATTAATGATTCATACTCCGTTGCATTGTTTGTCGCAGTGAATTTGAATCTTAAGGCATAGTCTAGGCGGGCTCCCCCTGGGCTAGTTAAAATCAAACCTGCTCCACTCGCTATCTGTGGGGGAACAGCATATAAATATCATGTAATTGGTACCAGTGTTCTCCCGGAGGTGTTTGCTTTTTTATTCATCTCTGGTTTCCCCTACCTGTGAAGGGTCGGGGATATGTGTAATGGTTTCCACTAGAAAATCCACCAGCACTTGTGCTTTGATGGCTGGTCTGGGTAGATATTGGATATCGTACTTGGACAATATATGCTTTAGCGGGTGGTTAGTTAATACCTGAATGGTGTAGCCTTGGAAGTACAATCGAGTCTTTGGACGAGAACACTAGTGCTAACGTTAGCTTCTCGCATTCCGAATACCGCGTCTCTACGTCTCGCAGGATTTTGCTGACATAATACACTGGCAGTTCCACCCCATCTGACCACCTGACTAGATCCGAACTCACCGCTGCTGGTGAGACCGCTAGGTATAAGTATAGATTCTCACCTGTTTCAGGACTGGAGAGTACTGCAGGTGTTATAAAGAATTTCTTTATATTACCAAAAACGTTTTGACATTCTTCATTCCAGACAAATGTTTTATTAGTGGTTCCAGACCATCCGATGGTAGCTGCTTTCTTCTTCAAGGTGGAGAAGAATGGCTTGCATCGATCTCCTAGTTTGGACACGAATCGTCCTAATGCTATTATTCTCCCTGCCAGCCGCTGTGGTTCTTGGATATTGGTTGGAGAAGGCATATTCAATATGTAGGCGACCTTCTCCGGGTTAGTTTTGATCCCTTTGTTGGAGACCAAAAAGCCTAAAAATTTATCCGAGGAAACTCAGAATGAGCATTTCTCCAGGTTTAAGCGTAAACCTGCTTTCATCATGAGGTCGAATGCTAGTTATAGATCCTGGAGATGATTTTCTTTCTTCCGGCTTTTGACTAGTAAGTTGTCCATATATGCCTCCATTGTTTCTCCCAATTCGCTTCTGAAAATGATATCTATTGCTCGCTGGAAGGTAGCTTGGGCATTTTTCAGGCCAAAAGGCATGACCTTATAATAATAAGTGCCTTCCTTAGTGATAAATGCAGTATTCGGTGCATCTTTCTCATTCATTTTGATCTGGTTGTAGCCGCTATAGGCATCTAAGAAAGATAATCGCTCGTATTCGCACGTAGAATCCACCAGATAACCATTTCACGGCAAATGATAATTATCCTTTAGACAGTGTTTATTTAAGTCGGTAAAGTCTACACACATACGTCATTTACCATTTGACTTTTTAACCATAACTATATTTGCTAACCAGGAAGTAAATTGGGCTTCTTCAATGAATCCTACGTCGAGCAGTTTCTACACTTCTGCCATTGCTGTTATCTTCTTCTCCTCCGAATAGCTCCTGGAGTGGTTGTTTGACCGGTCGAACACTGGGTGAGAGATGCAATTGGTGGGTGGCGATCTTTGAGTCCACACCAAGCATATCCGAAGGCTCCCAGGCGAACACTCCGGCATTCTTCTACAAGCATTGCCCCAGCTTTTTTCGCTCTTCTTCTTGCAGCGTGGATCCTATCTGGACGATCCTTCTGGGTTCTGTCTCACTTCGTGACAGCTTCAACATTTGTTCTACTGGTGCGCTCCAATCGTTTCGTTCTCTGGGATCAATCTCCACATTGGCTACTATTTGAATTGATTTGTTCTTCATTCCTGAAACGAAGCATCTTCTCGCTGCTTGTTAGTTGCCCTTGACCTCTCCAATCCCATTTTGTGTCGAGAACTATATCTTCTGGTGATATGTGGATACCATCGCCTTGAGGTCGTGAATTGCAGGCTGTCCTAGGATCACATTGTAGGGTGAATTGGCCTCCACTACCACAAATGACCGGGATAGTTCGTTGTTTTGGAAACTCTCCGACGGTGACCCAGAGTAGCAATACTCCTTTCGGAGTTAATGATTCGCCGGATAAGTCTATTAATGGTGTGTTGCAGGCTTCCAAGAAGTCAGTTGTCAAGTCCATGGCTAAGAATGCTTTCTAGAATAGGACATCTACCGCGCTCCCACCATCTACTAACACTAGTTCCACTTGTACCTCCGCCGTAATTATTGAAATAAGAACTGCATCATTATGAGGCAGAGAAACACCTACTAAGTCTTCGGGACCGAAAGAGATTCTGGCTTCTACGAGGTCCTCTACCATTTTCTTTTTTGTTCGAATTTGGCAAATTTCTTTGCCGAACGCTTTCTTTTTTCTCCTACTCATATCTGAATAGGAGGGTCCTCTAAGGATGCAATAAACCCTCCGTATTGCCATCAGTGGCTGGGGCGAACACTCCTTCGCCGCCTGTCTGGTCTCCTCTCGGTCGGGAGAACGCTATTTCCTGACTTCTTCGACTCGCTTGTGCGGTCTCCTCGGGCTTCTCGATCGCTGCCTTTCCAGACTGCGCGTTCTCCATATTTGGGGGCTTCGTATTCTTCCCCTTGAGTGACGTGGACTTGATGACGCTCGCCATCTCCAAATGGTCTCCTTCATTATACCTTCCACCGTTTTGAGATGTTGCAGTTTTCTGCATTCGAGCGTAGAATGAGTATTGGAATTGTGGAATTCATAGAAGACTTGGGAGTCTCCTCTGGATTTTGCTCCTGGTTTCATTTTGGCTCCCTGACCGAGAGCTAATACCTCCATGGAGGGGTTTGCTTGAGGCGACTTGAAGGTGAATCGCGGGGTGTTGCCGCTCTTGTCTTCTTTCTTGGTGTTCGCCTCTCTTGTTCTTCATCTCCTTCTTCTTGTCTTTATCCGTAGCGGATAAAGCGTGATCCAGCTTGATCCTAGCATTAATCCGGCCATACATGTCTTGCAAATCTGCGGGTGGATTCTCGAAGATCCATTCCAGTAATTTTTGGTGCCGGATTCCAACCTGCAGGGCCGCCATGATGACCGCCGGGTCGGCGTTACGAACTTTCCCTCTTTCTTCGTTGAATCGCTTGAAATAGTCTGCTAAGCTTTCATTGTCCTCCTAGATCACGGACAGCGAAATTCGGCTGTCTTGATAGATCATGGTGTTGGAGTAGAAGTTGGCGACGAATGCCTTCTCCAACTGAAAAAAAATTGTCTACCAAGGCTTGCGGGAGGTTCTTCCACCATGATTTAGCTAACCCGATCATGGTGTTGTCGAACGCTAGACAGCATAGTTCGTCTGATGCCCACTTGAACCGCATTGTCGCTCGGTATTTTTCTAAATGGGATTCAGGATCTCCAGTGCCATCAAAATCTTTGAGTTTCGGCAGTTCGAAGTCGGATGGAATCAAAGTTTCCAAGACCCTCTTGGTCAGGGGCGAACGCTCGTCTCCAGTACAAATCGGAAGAGGTCGAACGGTGACCATTCAACCACTTCGATTTGTCAGCCTGTTGGTGTTTCTTCTATCGAGAATCCACCAATCACTGCCGGGGCTTCTTGTCTTCTGTCCGCCTAGCTATGTGCAGGGGATCCTCTTAGTTCATGCTCTTGCGGCGCTTCGACTTCTTGTTCTCCATGTTCTACGTTGCGACGGTTGCCGCTGTCCACTTGTTGCTCCGATCGGGGTGCCGCCGGATTAGTGGACGCCGTAGTAAGCATCGCCCGGATCTTACTGCAAAAATGATCAACATCATCCCTGGTTAGAGACACCGGGGCTGGTTACGCGATTGTTGGCTCATTTGAACTTGCCTGTTACTCATGGAGATCTTCAGCGTGGTTGCGGTTACGATCACGAGTTGCTCTGGTCAAGTTTTGAGGTTCCGCCCCACCATCGTTCGTCGGAACGCCGTTTCTTGCCGAGTCGTTTTGTGTTGCATGTCTCCGGTTGGCCATCACTTTAATGTCTTCTACCCAACAGATGGCGCTAAATGATGATTCGGATTTAATGAAGTTTCAAGAATCAGACAATGATGGACGAAAAACAATCACAAAACACCGGCCTACGTCCACGGGAAGGGAGAACGCTCTTCTACTATTAGAGTTAAGGGGAGATAGCCGAGTACAAAAGTCTGCTGTTTTAGGGCTAATTCTAAGTATTTATACGTTAATGAATCCGTCGCCCTAAACCTTAAAATGCCTCCCCTTAGTTAGGTAACTGACTCCTCTTTATATGGTATATTGAGTCTTCGCGTTGTCACACAGTGAGGTTTGGCCGAACCAGACTTGGTCAAACCCGCTGTACAAACGGCTCCGCAAGGTGCGCGGGCCTAATTGAATGCTCAGGAGTTACACAAAGGAGCTTTAATGCGGGAGTTACGAAACCTAAGGGTTTCCAGGAGTTACAGATCTTAAGGGCCAGCACTAACTCCTCTTTAATGCCTTTTAGTAACCTTTAGAATTCTTGTAACTGTCCAAGGGACATATATATAGACTGCCTTGTAGAGAACATAGGCACCTCTCACTTTTTCTTCATTCAAAGAAAACGGGCATTCCCCACAAGATCTCTCTCTCGTTCTTGTCTAGAGTCAGGCTGAACTTAGGCCATTCGGGTCTAGGTGCCGCGCGGATCGTTAGGAATTTCAAGCCCCGTGACAGCGTTCGGTTGCTATAAATGTTTCTGGTGACGCCGGTGTTTGAACCATTTGCGACTTCATCAACCACTGATCGGCTTCTCAGGCAAATCGCTAACTCCCAAAGGAGTACTGCTATTATGGGTCACGGTCTGAGAATTCCCCAAGCAGCGAACAATCCCTGTGTCATTCGTCGTGCTAAAGGCCAACTCACTTTACAATGTGATCCTGGGCCAACCAGCAATCTATGTTTTGAGAGCGGTGGTATCCACATACCATCAGAAGATGAAGTTTTCAACGAGTGCGGAATCAGAGAAGTCAAAGGCAATCAACAGGCGAAGCATTGTTTCTGGGATGAAGAACAAGTCGATCCAGATAGTAGCCAACGTCAAGATCGTCCCTAGAGACCGAACTGATTGGAGTGCACCAGTGGAAGAAATGCTGAAGCTGACTCTGAACGGGACAGAGTCTCAACGAACCGTCTAGCTAGGGTCCACACTACAGGAAGAAGAACGGGCAATGTTGCTGGAATGTCTGCAGGAAAACGCTAAAGTTTTTGCCTGGAAGCTCTCGGACATTGTTGGCGTGGATCCGAAGATTGCCACACACCAGTTGCATCTCTCACTTACGTTCAACCTGTCAAGCAACCACTCCGAAGCTACTCGGAGGAGAAGAAGATCGCAGCGTGGGCGGAGGTGCAAAAGCTACTCAACACTTGATTCATCAACGAAGCTCAATTTACTTCCTGGTTAGCTAATGCAGTCATGGTCAAAAAGTCAAATGGTAAATGGCGTATGTGTGTAGATTTTACTGATTTGAATAAACACTGCCCAAAGGATAATTATCCTTTGCCGCGTATTGACTACTTAGTGGATTCTACTTGTGGATACGAACGTTTATCATTCCTAGATGCTTATAGCGGATACAATCAGATAAAAATGAACGAGAAAGATGCGTCGAACACGGCCTTCGTCACCAAGGAATGTACTTACTATTACAAGGTCATGCCCTTTGGTCTAAAAAATGCTCAAGCTGCTATCCGAGAGCAATGAACATCATTTTCAGAAGCGAGTTAAGAGAAACCATGGAGGCATATGTAGATGATTTGCTGGTCAAAAGCCGGAGGAAAGAAGATCATCTCCAGGATTTGTAATGAGCATTCGACCTCATGCTAAAAGCATGCTTACGCTTGAATCTAGAAAAGTGTTTGTTCGGAGTTTCTTCAAGTAAATTCTTGGGCTTCATGGTCTCTAGTAGAGGAATCGAAACTAATCCTAAAAAGGTATCGAATATATTGAGCATGCCTCCTCCCACCAACATCCAAAAAGCACAACGACTAGCAGAAAAAATAATAGCTTTGGGACGATTTGTATCAAAACTGAGAGATCGGTACAAACCATTATTCTCTATCTTCAAGAAAAAGGCAACAACAATAGGGTGGTCAGACACCACCAACAAAACATTCATATGGAACAAGGAATGTCAAATCGCTTTTGACAACATAAAGAAATTCTTCACAACACCCCCAGTGCTTTCCATCCCAGAAGCAGGGGAGAATATGTATCTATGCTTAGATCACCCAAGCGGCAGTGAGCTCGGTTCTAGTCAGACTTCAGCCGGAGCAGAGCAACCGATGCACTATGTCTGCAAGATCTTGCTGAATGCGGAGACACGATACTCAGAATGCGAGAAACAGCACTAGCTCTAGTATTCTCAGCACGATGGCTCCGGCCATACTTCTAAGGCTACACCATCCAGGTATTAACGAATCACTCATTGAAGCATATTTTATCAAAACCAGAAGCCTTAGGCAGGCTAGTCAAATGAGCAGTAGAGCTATCCAAATATGACATTCAATATCCGCCTAAACCGGCCATTAAAGCACAGGTGGTGGCGGATTTCTTAGTGGAGACAATAACGCCGATCCCTGACTCTTCCCAAACAAGTATGTCAGAGGTGCATCTACCAGCAACTACTCCTGGGAGAACGCTGGCACCAACTACATGGTTTATCTTACATGTGTTATTCATGTCATGTTTTGTTGCTCTTGTGATGCACGCTATGCATTGAGGGGAGATGCATTGGTGCCGCTCACTGAGTCTTTAATGACTCACGCTCTTTATTTTCCTCTTTTTAAATTTTCGAGGGAAAGCGCCTGCAGAAGGTGCTTGATCGTTAGCCGAGGAGGGCTACCTTTTGATAGAGGTATTATTTTGGGGAATATAGTATAGGGGTAAAATAATAGCTATACTGACTTGATAATTTTCGTAGTGAGATCCGAGCGATGCTCACTGCTGCTCCCACTAATCCGACTGTATCCCGATCGGAGCAACAAGTGGACAGCGGCAACTGTAGTAAAGTATGGGATAAACTGGGAGCCCGTAGAGGCTCGCCTCTCCCGAAACAGAACACGGAACGCGGAGAGCACGATGACGGAGCGCCGCAGGAACAAGAACCAAGAAGGTCGCCTGCGGGTAGTCAGGTGGACAGAAGACAAGAAGCCCCAGTGGTGACTGCTGGACTCCCGGCGGAAGAAATACAAACAAACAGGCTGACATTCGACCTCTTCCGGTTTACACAGGAGACAAGCGTTCACCTCTGACCAAGATGGTCCTGGAGACGCTGATGTCGTCCGACTTCGAACTGCCAAAACTCAAAGATTTTTATGGCACTAGAGACCCTGAATCCCATCTAGAAAAAGACCGAGCGGTGATGCGATTCAAGTAGGCATCGGATGAACTATGCTGCCTGGCGTTCGACAACACCTTGATCGAGTCAGCCAAATCCTGGCGGAAGAATCTTCCGCAAGCTTCGGTAGATAATTTCTCTCAGTTGGAGAAGGCATTCATCGCCAACTTCTACTCTAATATAATGATCTATCAGGACAGCTGAATTTTGCTGTTTGTAATCTAAGAAGACAATGAATGCTTGGCAGACTATTTCAAGCTATTCAATGAAGAAAGAGGAAAAGTCTGTAATGCTGACCCAGCAGTCATCATGACGGTCCTCCAAGTCGGCATCCGGCATCTAAAATTGCGGGAACGAACATTTGAGAATCCTCCCGCAGATTTGTAAGACATGTGCCTGGATCAATGCTAGAATCAAGTTAGATCGCGCCTTATTTGCTACGGATAAGGAAAAGAAGAAGGAGAGAAGAAGACTACGGAAACAAAGGGAGCGAACACCAAGAAAGAAGACAAGAGCGGCAACACCTAGCGATTCACTTTCAAGTCGCCTCAAGCAAACTTTCCCATGGAGGTATTAGCACTCAATCAGGGAGTCAAGGTGAAACCAGGAGCGAAATCCCGAGTAATTCTGTGAAATCCACAACTCCAATACTCACTCCACGTTGAAATGCAGACAACTGCAGCAACACCTCAAAATGGCGGAAAGTGCAGTGAAGGAGACCGCTTGGAGACAGCGAGCGTCGTCGAGTCCGCATCACTCAAGGGAAAGGATACGAAGCCCCTGAGATAGAGGACGCGCAGTCCGGAAAGGCAGCGATCGAGAAGCCTGATGAGATCGCCCAAGCGAGTCGAAGAAGTTAGGAGGCAGCGTTCTCCCGACCGAGAAGAGACCAGAAAAGCGGTGAAGAAGTGTTTGCCCCAAACATTGATGGCGATACGGAGAGTTCGTTGTATCCTTGGCGGGCCCTCCTATTCAAATATGAGTAGGAGGGAAAAGAAAGCATTCGGCAAAGAAGTTTGCCAAATCCGAACGAAAAAGAAAAGGATAGAGGACCTCGCAGAAGCCAGAATCTCCTTCGGCCCCGAAGACTTAGTAGGTGTTTCTTTGCCTCATGATGATGCACTTCTTATTTCAGTAATTATGGCAGATGCACAAGTGAAACGAGTGTTAGTAGACGGTGGGAGTGTGGTATATGTCTTATTCTGGAAAGCATTTTTAGCCATTGGCCTGACAACCGACTTCTTAGAAGCCTACAACACGCCATTGATAGACTTCTCCGGTGAATCATTAACTCCGAAAGGAGTCTTGCTGCTATGGGTCACCATCATATCAGGATTGCGATCAACCCTAGAAGAGAAAGGGAAAATTGGCCTGACCAGCTCCAAACGGTACTATGGGCCTGCAGAACTACCCATATAAAAGCCACATGAGAAATCCCTTTCAACCTTTGTATGGTACAGAAGCTGTTCTTCCGGTTGAAACAAGCGAGCCGACTCTCCAAACGTGGGAGAACGTTGAATCCAATGGTGAACAACTCATAATTGAGCTCGACCTTATAGACAAAAAAAAAAGGGAGGAAGCAGCTATACAGGCGGAAGCGTATCAACACCAAACCGCTAAATACCACAACAAACGAGTAAAGCCTCGTCAATTCAAACAGGGCGACCCAGTGCTGCGTAGAATTCTACCCTTCCAAGTAGCAAAGGTGAAAGGCCAAGGGTCATACAGAATCAAAAGCTTGGACGGAACCACCGTTCCCAATACGTGGCACGTGAGTTATCTGAAAAAGTTCTATCAATAACAAGCCTAGAACAATAAACATCAACAAGTATTGATAACTACAGATGATGGAAGACGAATGCACAACATCAAACCACTACTATGCACACCAGGAGCTAAATTCCGACAAAGGTGAACAAAGATTCACCATAAGTATTCGCCAATGGGCAGAATAACAAGGTAACAGTATTCAAATCATTTAAATAAATGCCTCTGGGCCGAATTAACAAAAGTGTCAATTAAACTGCTGGAGGAGGACTACTGACGGATGATCGCCCAAACTCAACGAACTCGACCACCGAGGACATCGCCAAAACGTATTCAGGGTTAGCAGCAGGGAACTGGCAAAGCAGCCGGTCTGCCCAAACCTGACGCGCCACATTCAGGTATAGGGAGACTGCCTCTTGCTCTGATTGCTCCCTTGACAGCTCCCATTTAGCTTGACGATTGGTCGCGGTCGAACGCTCAACTCGAAGTTCTTCCTGAAGATCACCGCGCTCGGCAGTCACCGCCTTCAACTCAACAGCTAGCTTCTTCGCATATGCTTCCACTGCCGCTTTAGCAGCTTTATGAGCGGAGGAAGAGAGCGCAAGAGTCACTTGTAGGCGATTGATCTCGGCACACACAGTGGCTTCTCCTTCCTCCAACTCGAAAACAAACGCTTCTAAAAATTGAAGACGCTCATCCTTTGAAGCTAACTGCCCTCGCATGGCAGCGTTCTCCATTAGAGCGTTTGCCAATTCAACCTCCACAGGTTGCAGTTGAAGGCGACCTCGAGCCAACACTGCCTGTGACTCCTGGAGTCATCCTACAGACTAATGAATGATGTGATGTTATTACCTTAACAGAAACAAAATAAAACAATCATTCCAACACAAGAAATAAGGGGGGAGATCACTAACCGCATCAGCAGTGCCGAGCAGGCCTTGGGCAATCCGACGATCGGTACCAGACGCCAAGGCAGCAAGCGCTTGCGCTTCAATCCGCGACAAGTTACCGCGGACGGCGGCATCAACCTCCGTAGCACCGCCAGCAGGTGAGGACGACTCGATCGGCGGCGTTCGGCCGGAGGCGAGTGCTGACTCCTCCAAAACAGTAAAGTGAAGAAGAGAAAGAACGAGAGACCTACGCCAGCGAGCAAGCAACCAGCATAAATACAAAACTCTCTGACCCGAGACTGATGAGCCCGCCGAACAAGATACTCGACAGGAATACGATTGGAGCGGAGGAACTCTGATATTTCGCCCTCCGTAATAGTGCTCTGGGTGTGATAGACGCCTTCGCGACCAGCACGAGAAGAAGATGCCATGGAAGCAAACTCAAAGGAAGATGAAGACCGAAGAAACAAGAAGCGCGGGAAAAGAAATTCGAGAGGACGAAGGAAGGAAGAAGATGAACAGTGAGTGTCGAAAAAGTAACCGTAAGGGGAACCGTAAACAGCATTTATGACGGTGATGATGAAAATCTTAACCAATTTTCGAGAATAACTTCGGTGGTTACACAGATCTTCGAATATCGGCAGCATAACAGCAAACACACTGAGTATCCACCACTGAGGATAAAACCTGTATGGGGAGAACGTGTAGGAAATTGAAGGACAGAAAGCTAATTGACGGTCCGCGCAGAGGAAAATGACAAGAAAAGGGAGAACAGTCCAACACTACACCCACAACGATCAGAACAAGCTTGGGAAGAATGGTTTGAAGAGATATTATAAAATACTTTCGGTGGAGAACACTAAATCCTCTTCATTCCAAAAAATGCTCAAAAGCAACTCAACGACAAAAGAATAAACCGAAGCAGGAGAACAATGCCAGCTAAGTGACAGTTCGAAAAACCTTTATAAAGGTCTTCCAAACTGGGGAGCTTATGATGGAGTCGCAAGCAGTTCGAGCGTGGGGTGTCATCCGAGCGTTTATGGCAATCGAACGTGAAGACTCATTATACTATACAAAGATGAATCAGTTACCTAATTAAGGGGAAAACATTTAGGATTTAGGGCGACAGATTCATCAATATATAAATACCTAGAATCTAGCCCTAAACGGCAGAACTTGTACTCGGCTATCTCCCCTCAACCCTAATAGTAAAAGATTATTCTCCCTTCCCGTGGACGTAGGCATCTTCGCCGAACCACGTAAATCCAGTATTTTGTGATTGTTTTCCATCCATCATAGTCTGACTCCTAAACTTCATTAACCCCGAACCATCAAGTGTATAGAACACTTGTATATCCTAGAAATACTTCTAGTTTCATTTTGTTAATCCTCAAAGTGTAAAGGGTTTGTAATGGAAGTATTAGCTCACATGTTGTTTGTAAGCATGTTTCATATATGTATATGTATGCTTTCAAAGGTTTTGTGGATGATAAAACTTGTTATTTGAAAATATGAAAAAAATAGTACTTATTCTTCGTATTTTCGGTTTAAAAATATTTTTATGCATAACTTTAGATTCCATGGATGAAAATGGATTTCGAAAGTTGATGCATGTGTATTTACCCTAGATATAGGTGTCTACAAGGTTGTATCATTTGCTAGGTAAATAGATTAGATTTTGAGTAGTTGAGTCATTTAAATTATTCAGATACGTTTTTGCTGATAACAGTAGTATCAGTCGACCGATAGGAAATTTCGGTCTAACGATATGAAATTTCGGTCGACCGATCCCGTCGAAAGTTGTATTTGAGATTTCGGATGAACTTTTGGTCAACAGATAGTTCATTTCCGTCGACCGATAAATAGTTCTGGAATGAGAATTTCAAGACGGTCTTAAATGGTTTTGATTTTGAGTTTTTGGTATTTATTTGATGGGAAGGTATATATCTAAGATATGCAGCACTTCTAAATGTTTTAGAAAAATATAGATTGAGCCGGTATTTGCGAAAAAGTTTTTAAATTAACTTTAAAATTTATTTTAGAGTTTTAGACCTTAGATTGTCAAAGATCTTTGAACATCGATGAGAGAGATTGATGTGTTAGAATCATTAGCAAGCTAAATAGTGTGACGCCCCGTTTCCGGGGGTCGGAAATAAGGTGGAAATATACAAATGATATAAGATGTTATGAGCTAGTACTTCCGAAATACGATACATTAATTACAAACTTATTTAAATACACAGCGGAAACTATAAATACAATTTACATTTTCTTTATTTTTCCCAACTAACTTCTGAACCCCAAATCTCGCTCTACGACGTCGACGGTCCTCGCAACAACCTGCGGGGAAAGTAGTACCGTGAGTATATAAAAATATACTCAGTGAGTGACCCACCCTGGCAACCCCGCAAGGCAACGACCAGGGCTGCAGTCACACACCAAACAAACAACACAGAAACAAGCACACGTGCAATACTAACTCGCAAGCATACATAAATACCGTACCCAAGCAATAATGCATGCTAAACAAGTTTGCAGCTCAAACATAACTTAAATGCCGACATTCCTCAACGCATACATCATTCATGCTGCCCGCGCTGCCCAAATCCGAATAAAACCCAATAAAAGATATAAACATAAACCACCAAGTATCAACAGAACAACCAAGAAACATACTGGCATAATAATAAACATTAACAACATCATTAATATTAAGCGTAGATCTGATACCAAACCCATCGGTTAGTTATCTTTCTTAGCAGCGTGGACTAAACTACAAACCAGTTAGTCCTCTCTGTTTAATAACGCAACCACCTTCTGGTAACACGCAGCACCAGGATCTGGGTCAGACACGGTGCACGTCGCGATCCCCAGTTACCCCACAGGGGCGATCCTTTTGGCCTTAAGGGAGTTACTTTATCACCGGCCTTTCCGGTTGCCGATTCAAGCCTCGCGCTGGTTCGTAGCCGCACCCTGGCTCGGGCTGGCCTTTAACTACCCCGCCGGTCTCTCTCTCTCGAGACAACAAATATGGTACTCCGCGCCCACATCGTCCCTTTCGATCCCGGTCGATATCCACTAACTCACGGGAGAGCGAACCTAGGCGATGCAGTCCAACGAAAAAGAGTCCACCACAAATATCTTTCACTTTCTCAAATCTCATTAGCGCTCACGTTGTTAATGTCCACATAAACAATACTCCATTGGGCACACCAATCGCATAAGTACTAGTGATAGACATGCAACGGTTTTCACGCTAATAACATATTACCAAATCCTGATATCAATATAAATAGAAAAGAGAGATTTCCGAACATGCCAAAGCCAAATAACATATCCACATAAATCTCATTAGCGCTCACGTTGTCGATGTCCACAATCACAAACCAGTGAAGACATACATCGGTTTCCACGCTAAAAATATAGTAGACACCACATCAAACTAGCATGTATTCATTCTCATAATAACATCATGCTAACCATTTAAGCATGCTCCAAATCGTATATCACATAATTATAGGGTCAATCACCCCACATAAAACTCACCACAACATACATGTTAGAAATCACATAATCCATCACAATCCGCATGCTTTATATCACAAGCATTTCAAACAACCGAAAGTAAAACTCTCTCACGGGTACATACCCAAACAATATCAAAACAAAAAATCGTGCGTACCCGTATATTCTGTTCAAGCCTCAACTCCCTATCCTAGTCGGCAACTCCGACTCACAAGGGAATGAAAGAACACCACACAAGGGATACGACGCACTTTACAACATCCGCTCTACAATGGTACTTGCAGAGCAATCGGCTCGCATAACCTCTAAGTAATGGTCAATCACGCAGACAACAAGTCAAATGTGACACATGCACCTCTACCACATACAAGGCGTGAGGCGGGCGCACGACTCACAAACGATACAAGGCAGAGACCAAGCTTACTACGGACATGTCACACACACACACACATACGGACGGATTCTACCAAAGGTAGCAACCCAGCAGTCGTGCTTTAATATCAAAGACACTACAACAGGTATAGCTAAAGCGCAGGCGGCGCTCGAAGTCAATAAGTCAAGTCCAGCACATTCTACATGTCACAAAGTAAACTTATCTACATAAATATAAACATGGCAGTCATGCCCTACTGCTCACTCAAATCCCATCAAAGTCGGTAACAGGATAAACATAACATGTGTGTTAGGCCAACGGGTCAAATGATGTCACATCTACCTAGATGTCCAACAATGTCACAATAAAGCCGAATGTCACTACTACTAAAGTAAGGGTTCAACCACAAACTAAAGTACTCGTCCGAACAAGTTATCACAACCACATGTCAAATCTACAAAGGCATTGGTTCATCCA
This sequence comes from Xerophyta viscosa, assembly GCA_002076135.1. Lineage (NCBI taxonomy): Eukaryota > Viridiplantae > Streptophyta > Magnoliopsida > Pandanales > Velloziaceae > Xerophyta > Xerophyta viscosa. The sequence goes on along the minus strand of MJHO01000367.1, from coordinate 68,306 downwards.
TATACTAAGTACCCGTACAAAATAGGTTAACACATCGACTCGTGCTAACATACACACAATGTATATCATTACAACATAATAAAATCAACATACAAGTGAGACCGCGGGTTCACTCACCTACGTCCCGGTCTTACCAAACCGAGACCCAACGGACGGTGCGAATCTACGGAGTTCTACCGAAAACGACCTCAGCAACGCGTTCTCGAAGACTAGACGAAGCGACAGCTCGTACGGGTTCGCCGGAGAAGCTGGCCGGAGACGGTCGGCGGCGGCAACAGAGGCGGCGGCGGCGGTCGGAGCGGTCAGATGACCAAGGAGGCGGCGACGACCCCAGGCGACGACAGCCGGAGCAGCAGCAGCAGGCGACGGCGGCGCGGCCTTCAACAGAACAGAGACCGGAGGAGAGGAGATCCGGCAGTTGCGGCGTCCAATCGACGGCGAGGAGGCTCGTCGACGACCCAAACGACGGAGGGGAACCACGACGAGCGACGGCGAGGCGCGGCGGCGCCGGAATCGACGGCGGAGCGATCGAGGTTCGCGCCGAGCGAGGAGACGACGGAATCGAGCGCAAGAGAGAGGTGATCACACCAGAGAGGGTCGGGGTGAGGTGAGGCCGCGGCGCGGCGACGCGCCGGCGGCGGACGGACGGCGACGGGATCGCGGCGGATCGCGGGCGAGTTCGCGAGAAGCGAGAGGGTGAGAGACGCGAGAGAGAGAGAGCGCGCGAGAGAGATGGTGAAGGAGAGAGATGAGAGGGTGCGGGTCGGGCAAGGACCGGGCGAGCCATTTGGCTCGTCTGGGTCCGGTTGGGCTCGGCTGGGCCGAGCCACATGGCTCGGTCGGCCGGGTCCAACCCCAAATGGGCCCAAATCAAGCCCAAATCAAACCAAATCAAACCAAACAAGTCCAAATCAATTCAAATACAAGTCAAGCACCCGAAACCAAATAAATCTCTCGATCAATACTCGAAACCAAACCAAAATCAAACTCCGAATAAATCCGATTCAAAACAAATATCAATATTACGAAATCTGGGACCTTACAAATAGGGTGATGTGGTAGGACCCGCCTCCCTCACGGGAGTTCGCCATTTGCCAGTAAATCTAAAACACGGCTCAAGCTTTACTATGTTTAATTTGAAATATAAATGTATTTAGGTGATTTCCAAATCGTATAATATATTTTAAAAGCTTCCCCATATTTGTATGATTTGGAGCGAAACACGTGGTTGTCTGGGACCGAGGGACACCGCACCCGAAGTGTCCCTCCTCGTACCTCGGAGTTGCTAGGCTGAGGCCGAGTTAAACTCAATTGCCGAATCACACTTCGGACATATCAGACGTCCAAGTGGAACGTCTGAAGTCTCAGCATCAGGCAGCCAGGACTAATTGCGAAGCCTGACGTAATCTCACTCAAGCGAGGCTTCGGCGTATCGACCGAGCTCGTGTGGATCCTGAATGAGTGGAGACCGAGTCAGCCGCGTCACTGCCGCACAAATGTGGAACAGTCAATTACATACTACACCCACCAGCAAACGTGGTAGTTTACGTGGCGCAAGAAGAAGTAGTATGTTGGCATGACTCGGGTCACGTCCTAGTCAAGCAAGCATCTAATTGGGTTCGATAACCGTCTTGCGGTTTCAGTAACTGCTAGTTGGTTTCGGTAACCGCTAGGTAGTTTCGGTAACCGCCCACACATATATAAATACATATTGATAGACACATTGAGGCCACTGATTGCATTCGCAATATTCTTGAGAACTTGGAGAGTGAACTAGTGAGTGTCTTTGGTAGTCACTCACGTCGCTGGAGAGATCGCCGGAGCATCGCCAGAGTACGCGAGTGAGTACGACAAGATCACCATTTCCGCACCAAATCGAGGTTTTCTGATAGACTCGGTCTCTAGATCCAAGCATGCTAGGATCCTTAAGTATCTTCATTAGTATCAGAGCCTTCTGATCGTGCTTCCCCGTCGCCGGCGCGGCTCGCCGCCGCCGCCAGAATTTGGTTTTTCCAATTTCGGGTCTAACCCGCGGCCAATGGATCAAGTTGACCAAGAACTATATTGCTTCCATTCAGGACGCCTCCTCCTCGTCTAGAGACGACGGCCAACGCTGCCGGTATGACGGCCAGGCGCGGAATCGCCGCCGCCGAGGATTCCGTCGATTGCAACAGTGCAATCGACCTCTCGTTAAAATTAATTTTTTTCATGATCAAATAACATTTATGGCACATTCCAATGTTCTCCTCTCCTCGGGGCCCGCGCGCAGGCTGTCGCCGCCTCCAGCCGAGCCTCACGCGACGGCTCGACAAGCAAGCTTTTGTGACAAAATCGACATGCGAACACGTGCATGGACACCTGTAGTTGTGCAATTTTAGATCGCCATCATCATCGACGTCGATTCCAGTCGAAATGGCGCCGGGAGACGCCGCTGGGCAGCGGTTATCGTGCTGCGCCGCACGTCGCTAGCGGTTATGTGACGTGCGGGCGATTTGCGGGCGAAATCGATAACCGTCGCGGGTAGCGGTTATCGGATCTCATTCGATCCGTTATAATTTCAGTTATAACGCCGAGCGGTTAGCGGGTTAATGGGCGCCGACTCGATCCGTTATTTGTTAACAGATATTACTTACCGAAGCGTTTTGGGCCGCTATAAATGGGCTTCGCACCGGCCCAGGCTCCATGCTGGCCCATTTCCGCGTTAAACGGCTAAAAGCCTATTTTTAATTCAATTTTTTTTTCTTTAGCCCAGTAATTAATGTAATTACTTATATATATATTATTTTTTTTGCTAATATTGCTGGACATTAAATTGCTCCCAAATTTTTTTTTGGCTAGCAAGTGTATATGTTTAGACTAGCATGTGTTTAAACTACTTGCTAGTACATGTGTATATGTATTATCTAATAATTCTTTGTATTCTCTTCATGTGCTAGATGGTTAGGACGTGCCGTATCTTGACCACATGGGAAATTAGGCCCTAGAGCAAATAAGTGTGTCTTCATAAGATACCCTACATGCTCAAAAAGATATGTGATGTATGGTGAACATCAGGATGGAGGGATGGTCGAGATTGATTCACGTGACGTAAATTTTCTGGAAAATGATTTTCCAAATATTGGTGAACTTAAGAAAGACCTTGAGCTATATGAGCTACAAGAGAAAACTACTTCCGACGAAGGCGCTGTACTAGAGCAAGATATTGGCAATGAGGTGTCAGAACCTAATTTATATATCTTGAATAGGGGGAGCGACCCATTGGATAGTGGGAGGATCCAAATTGAAGAGGAACCTCAAAGTCCTCATGGCAGAGGAAAACGCATAAAAATTCACCATCGTCGTTGTGAGATTGAAGGAGAATCTTTTATGTGTGCTTCTGTAGATGCAGAAGAGCCGGCTACTTATGAGTTAGCCATAAAGTCACCAAATTTCGATAGATGGTTGAAAGTTATGAAAGATGAGATGAACTCAATGTCCCAGAATAAAGTTTGGGAATTAGTTCAATTACCGCCAGGACATAAGTCTATTGGAAACAAATGGGTTTTCAAAATCAAAAGAAATTGATGAATACAAGATTCGTTTATTAGCTAAAGATTTTACCCAACAAGAGGGTATAGACTACGAGAGACTTTCTCACAAATGGTGAGGTTCGCGTCTATTTGTATTCTACTGGCTATCGTCGCACATTTAGATCTCGAATTACATCAAATGGATGTTAAAACAGCCTTTCTCAATGGAGAATTAGATGAGGAGATCTATATGGATCAACCTAAAGGTTTTCAAGTAATTGAACAAAAGCGCAAAGTGTGCCGCTTGAAACGTTCAATTTATGGCTTGAAGCAATCATTTAGGCAGTGTTATTTCGGTTTCACGAAACCGTTACCTCCAATGACTTTGTGATGATGGAGGAAGATCACTGTATTTATATTTAGAAAAGCAATAAGGTTTTTCTTATATTATCGCTGTATGTGGACGATATTTTGTTAGCCATAAACGACTTAAATTTTCTAAAGGCTACTAAAGAATGGTTATCTTCCATGTTTGACATGAAGGACATGGGTGAGGCAGATAATATTCTAGGAGTAAAGATCCAAAGGGATCGCTCTAAGAAATTACTGAGTATGTCTCAGGAAGCGTATATCAAAAGGATGTTAGAATGCTTCAGACTACAAGATGCCAAACCCGTTGAAACTCCAATGTCAAAGGGCCAGACTCTTAGTTGTGAGCAATGTCCTACATCAGAAGAAGAAAAAGAGCATATGGCCAAAATTCCATATGCCAACACTGTCGGATCTTTAATGTATGCAATGATGTGCACTAGACCTGACATTTATTTTGTCGTTGGTATGGTCAGTAGATATCAAAGTAATCCTGGAAGCGCTCAGCGGGCTGCTGTCAAGAGGATATATCGATACCTCAAGGGTACGATGAATCTAGCCTTATGTTATCGTGGTGGAAGTCTAAAGTTGAGTGGATACACTGACGCAGATGGAGGTGCTGATAAAGATGAATGTAAATCGACTTCTGGTTATGCCTTCTTGTTGGGAGGAGGATTGATATCATGGTGCAGCAAAAAGCAGACATGTGTTGCTTTATCCATGATGGAATATGAGTATGTTGCATGCACTGCAGCAGTGCAAGAGGTTGTTTGGCTTAAGGCTTTTCTGCAAAACTTGAATATAACACCTCATTACAATGAACCAGTTGTCGTATATAGTGACAACACTGCTGCAATTGCATACGTAAAAAATCCTAATTACTACGGAAAGTTGACGCACATCGAAAAGAAATATCACTTTATAAGAGATGTCATTGCACGTGGTGGGATTGTTTTAAAGTATATTCATATTGGAGATATGGTTGCTGATCCTTTTATTAAACCACTCCCGAATGACGTTTTCTGTAAACATGCAAGGAGTATGGGTTTATATAAAATATAATATTATACTAGGCTGTAGGAACATTGAATCTCCATCACAATTGAATAAAGTTGAGCAATTTCTTTCCCCATAATTGCCCTCTTTTTATTTTTGTCAGACAACTTAGTAATGTCATTGTGTATATTTTGTTAGTCAAGTGTCAATAAGCTTGTCAAGTTGGCCCACTCGCACAGGCAACCGCCCTGGTGTCTAGTGAACATGCAGGATGAGACAATGTATATAACTAGCACTACAAAGTGCAAGCAACTGTGGAGAAAGATTTATATACAAAGATGTCGCCTTGATATACGATCAAGATGAGACTATATGATGAAATAATCGAGAATTGGGAATCACCTAAGATTTGTTCTTTCCCAATTTAGCTTATTAAAGCCAAGCGTGAGTTTCTTAGTGGTTACTTGATGTGTGACTAGCTGAAGAACACAGGGTAGGTGATGAGGTTACCTAAGCCAAGGCACGTATAGTGAGAGTATATAATGGTATATAACACATCCTCTTAATTGAGGGAATCCCACTGTAACATACATATCAATACCGTATTGCTAGCTAACCGACCACAAGAGGATAAGTGATGAAGCATGTAAAGTAGCCTGCTTACCAATACGCTTGTATCGAGTCCCAGTAGAATTCTAAAAGTTGCATGGTAGCCCTTGTTGACTTAGAGCCGTTTAACATGAAGTAAGAATTTGATGTTGTACTTCACCATGGTGAGAAGATAAGAATGATTCGGTCTGTAGGAGCATGTCTAAAAAAGTAGTCAAGTCAGTGTGAATTGTCATATGTGACTAAGGAAGAAACTATGTGTTCACATCCAGAGATTTACGTCTCATTGTCTAGACAGTTATATCAGCTTAGTGTCTGAAATAACTATGAGCGTAAAGATGTGAATAAAAGATCAACATTGCTTCAATAATCTTGAAGGATCAAGACTGTTGGATCTTGTGTGAATTCATATAAGTTTCGGGGTACATGACGAGGTATATAGTGGAGTTTATGCCAGTGAATGGCAGCTAACACTACTATAATATCTTTCTCTTCTATCTCATCTGGTCGCACTCTCTATTTTCCAGTATGACAAAGAGTCTTATCATATATGTTTGCAAGCATTGATGGATGCTTGAGTGGGAGATATTGGCATGACGGGTCACGTCCGGGTCAAGCAAGCATCCAATTGGGTCTGGTAACCGTCTTGCGGTTTCAGTAACCGCCAGGTAGTTTCGGTAACCGCCCACACATATATAAATACATATTGATAGACACATTGAGGCCACCGATTGCATACGCAATGTTCTTGGGAACTTGGAGAGTGAACTAGTGAGTGTCTCTGGTAGTCACTCACGTCGCCGGAGAGATCGCGGAAGCATCGCCGGAGTACGGGAGTGAGCACGAAAAGATCACCATTTCTGCACCAAATTGAGGTATTCCAATATACTCGATCTCTATATCCAAGCATGCTAGGATACTCAAGTATCTTCACAGTCAACCCACCGTCTCCGCAACCGTCACGACCCAGGTAGCGTATGACAGTGCCTATAAAAGCCCACTCGGAAAACTATTGTTCACGCACTCGAGCGCATCTAGAGAGAACTGTGTTTCTAACGACTTGCGCTAAATCCAGTTGTGGTCTTAGAGAGCCCTGTAAACCGAGTTGTTGTTAACCTCGATATCGAGAGAAAAGAGATATTGTAATCTTCAAATCTTAGTGCATTTTTCTGCGTTGGCTTACGTGACCATCCGTGATTTTCTTCTTGTTTTCTTCAAGAGTTTCCACGTAAAAATATATGTGTCTACTCATTTTCTTAGTCGTAAATTGCTTTCGAACACTTTGCTGGCCGATCGAGAGATTAACTCAATCAATTTGGATAATAAGGTTTTACCTTATTTAAAGAATTTGAATTAAAAGCAATATAGTTATTTTATACATATTTATTTGTATTTTTGAAATATTTAAGAATTAGTTGTTTGCGGCGCGTATCGTATAGCTCGACTCTAAAAAAAGTCCAAGATGATGCAAATATATCGTCGTGGGGTCAAATTCTCCAGATGAGCGGCCACGAGGAAGTTTCGAGCATTCGCCGGCAGCGTGTGCCTCCTTCCTGCCCGCCCTTAATTCCACGCGAATATCCGGTCCAATCGCACCTTCAACTATCTTTTCATATTCCAGAAATCCTTTACTCAAATAAGTAATTTACAACGCTTTTTCATATGATTTACCCACCGACAACAAGGGCATTATTGTAACTAACTTATCACCGCTTCCTCACCAAAATGATATGATGCTTTGTCGCGGGCCTAATGAGAAACTGAAGCTCGCAGCAATTTTTCTCATTAAAAGAAGCAGAGAAGTGATATCGATCTTTCCATCTCTAGCTCAGGGCAATGGCGTCGTTCGAGGAGGCGCCGCCAGGGGATCCAAAGGCCGGCGAAAAGATCTTCAAGACCAAGTGTGCTCAGTGCCACTCTGTCGAGAAAGGCGGTGGTCACAAGCAAGGTGAACAATAACGCTCTAATTTGTTAAAGTAATTGAGACCGTCTTTCATGGATCTATTTTTTCCTCAAGATCCAGTAATTATTGGATTTGCTTTTTCTTTTATTGGATTTTGGGAGCATTATTTATATTGAAGGGTGATTGAGACCGTCTTTCATGGATCTATTTTTCCTCAAGATCCAGTAATTATTGGATTTGCTTTTTTTTTTTTTTAATTGGATTTTGGGAGCATTATTTATAATTGAAGGGTGGGTGTCATGAACAGCGCGAATATCTAAATCTCTATTAATAATTGAAACCATATTCTGTGGACCTGTGTTGCTCATTCCTGAGTCGCAATTTTGTTATAGTTCGAAACAGTTAGCCATGAACAAATATCTCCAAGTCGACCTTGGGTCTGTCACGAACCGCCGGAGACAGCAATTGCCAATGAAAAATCAGTAATTGGAACCAAGAGACATTTCGTCGAACATCATTTGAGTTAACAAAATCCAAGAGAATTGAAGTATCTAAACCTCAAATTTCCTTAGACGTGGGTAGTAACGACTAGAATTATATCTAAAGAGAGAAATTAAGAAGAAAAACTAAGAGGAATTACAAGGAAAATGAATTATGTTTTTTAATCTTCATGGCCCAGTAGCTGTGAGCTCACGGCTATTAATAGGAAGAAGAAGAAGAATGCCGAAATGACTGCTTTGCTCTTACCCGCACATGATGAGCACGTGATTACTTAATGAACCGCAAACCAACGGCTGCGATCCTCACTAAGTTTCATCATAATAGCGTCAACTTGAAGGCCTAATTGCAACAGAATCAAAACAGAAATTGTTACAGGCACGACCCAGCTGTACTCTGACGATCTTACATCTCCGGCAACCTCCCGCCTGCCAGTCAGAGTCCTGACACTACCCCTCCCTTTGGGACCCTTGATCTCAAGGGTCATAATTGCTAGTTTTTGAAGCTCCCATTTGTGAATGTCATAAGGATACCTCGGCTCAACAACTATTCTATAAAACTGTTCCCATGCTATCTTCCATTCTTGGATGTTATTCCTACCACTGGGACTTGATACTGTTGCATTTAGATCAGCTGGAATGCTAGAAGGAACTGCATTCATTAACTGATGAGACATCTTAGGTGGATCGGATCTATGAAAATAATCCAATGCAATAAGAATTGCATCGACTTCTGCATAGCCAACGTAGTGGTAATTGCAACTGTCACAGCAGCATATGAACCTCTTGCAATTGGGATAATATGATTTATAGGAAGTTTATCTTGCAGCATTGTAGAGAGGATAATAACAAACTCAATTATTTCAGCAGTAGCTATAGTAGAACTTAGCAACATCAATAGCATGGTCATTAGCAATTGCTGCTTTCAGTAGAAGCTATAGCAGTTGCTTCTGTGATTCCATCCTCAGTTGTCAATTTCATCAATGTTTTCAACATCAACTCAAGCAAAATAAATTTCAGATTACTTCCTTTTATATTGCAACCAATTTGCAGAATTTACGATTTGTACTGATTACTGCTAACAAGTCAAGTGAATTGGTAGCATGGAAAATCTACTCCCTAGACACCAAATCATCCTCAAGCACATTGTTAGACAGCAGCTCATTAGCGGCAACAATCATGGCAATCAATGCAAAAGATATCTCAGTATTTGCTACAAATTCCATAAGATTCTTATGGCCGATTATGTGCGACAAATGTTCAAAAACCTTCATCTCAAGCGTGCTGTACATAGCAATACCCAACCATGTTGTATTCGCGAACATATTAGGATGAAAATCTAGCTGATGCAACAAGTAAAAGAGTTTTGGAGGGCTAAAACCGTGTAAGCAGCCAATTCTCTCATACTATGTGACCACCCTAGTTGTCCATTGAATTCATTAAGGGAACTAGGATTTGGCAAGCAATTCCAAATAAGTACTCCAGGCGTATATGAAATACACTCCAATTTAATTCTAAAGACCTTCTGATCTATGTCAGTGACCGTGGGACTAAAACCATGACTAAAAATGAAGCTACATCCCAATAAGAGCCTCCAATTCAGGATATAGTAGTCTTCATGGCACCCAAATAAAGCTGAAACACAGGGAGCTTGTACGTCAATAATAGATCCTACTGGAATTAGATTACCAAGCCTGATGAGGTTCAACTCTTCAGTTATATAACTAGAGTTTTGTGAGTCATCCTTTAGCCCAGTAACTATAGTTGCAGTTGCCATATGAGCTTCAACAGAGACAACCCGGCACATTAGAAAGACTTTCAGCTGTAGCAGTTGCAAGAACAACCAATGCAGAATCTGAGATAATGGAGCACTACGGAAGCTTATCAGTAGTAATACTAGCTTCATTTGTATGGAACTTAGCAGGAATGACCTTAACAGCTATAGCGGTAGTTGCAATAGCTTCTGAGAATACTTTCCCAAGTGATTCCATGCCACTTCCCTTTACAGTGCCCTCATGCAGTGGCACCACCTCCTCCTCCACACCTGGGTATTCATCATCAACAGTTCAACACTATCAACAACATACTTCTCACACTCATCTTCACTGTCAAGCTCATTATCAACAAGATCAGTCGTAACATCATTAAGAGGTTCCTTATTGTCATGATCAATAACCTCCTCACTGCCATGATTTTCCTCGCCTGTAATGCTATTTATTAGATCCATGCCGCGTTCAAGTGTATCTATCATAGCGTGAATATGATATCTAAATTCTCTTTTTTTTCATGTTAAACCCAGGTTGATATTCATCCCCGTCATTTTCATGCACTACATGATATTGCTCTTGTACATAGCTAGGTTCTTGTATATAATCATGTGAAACATTATAGCTAGCATCACTCATGGGGACATTAGATGATAAGGAATCATGCACATATTGGTTTTCGTAAAAGCGATCATTATAACCAACATGATTAGGAGTAATAGTGATCACTAACATAAGGATGATTGGAATGGCCCGAAGAATTACTAGCATATTCCTAATCACCATAAGCATAAGGTGGATGACTCCCATGTGAATGTTGATCATGATAGAATGATGCAAGAGCTGACATACCATAGTAGGATGGATGAGAAACTTGAAATTCTTGGTAACTCGGTTGAAGCAACAAATGCAAATAGGAACTACCACCAAGCGATCCCCACATGGTTGGGCTGATTGAATGTTGCCAGATTGATGCTATGATACCAATTTGTCACGAACTGCAAGAGGCAGCAATCGCTGATGAGAAATCAGTAATCGAAACCAAGAGACATTTCGTCGAGCACCATTTGAGACAACAAAATCCAAGAGAAGTATCAAAACCCCAAATTTCCTTAAATGTGGCTAGTAATGACTACAATTACATCTAAAGAAAGAAATTAAGAAAAAAAAAACTAAGAGGAATTACAAGTAAAATGAATTCTATTTTTCAATCTTCATGCCCCCAGTAGCTATGAGCTCACGACTATTAATAGGGAGAAGAAGAATGCCAAAATGACTGCTTTGCCCTTGCTCGCACATGATGAGCACGTGATTACTTAATGAACCACAAACCAAAGGCTGCGATCCTCACTAAGTTTCATCATAATAGCGTCAACATGAAGGCCCAATTGTAACAGAATCAAAACAGAAATTGTTACAGGCACGACCCAGCTGTACTCCGACAATCCCACATCTCCGGCAACCTTCCGCCGGCCAGTCAGAGTCCTGACATTGCCCCTCCCTTTGGGACCCTGACCTCAAGGGTCATAATTGCTAGTTTTGGAAGCCCCCATTTGTGGATGTCATAAGGATACCTCGACGATCCCACATCTCCGGCAACCTCCCGCCGGAGATACCTAGTCGTTGTATGTGTGTTATTAGGTTTCGGGCGAACTTCGTCTCCAATAAGCAAAAGTGTTTCTGTTTTAAAATAATAATGGATCTATGCAAGTATAATGGATCACGCTGAACAATATATGATTTATTTTTTATTTATACGGGGAGGCCCCTTCCGATTCCAGTTCTCTGCACCTGGGATAATTGATGACAGACTACCTACTTTGAGTGGCCTGCCACCGGTAAACCTGCCAATCACTCACCCCTTCGTGGGTCAGGCTGAGGAACGCTTGTATCCATTTCAGGGGCATTTGGGGATACGAACTAGGGTGGGGTAATAGACTCCCACCACTCCAGTAAGTTCACCCAACGCTTGGGAGGCTTTATATACTTTATGAGGAGGGTTAGTTTTGGTCTTTGCTTTCTTTAATAGTGTTTATTTTTAGGTGGTATTGTGCATGTGTTCTGATTATCACATTGTATGTGTTGATCTGCTGATTCCAAAAACAAAAAAAAAACCAGTCATCATTCTCACAAGAACAAAATAAAATACTTTTTATGTAGGTGAGTTCATGTCACCCATTTTAATTCCACTGTTATATAGCCCGTTCAGTGACGTACATACTGTTTTGTGTGATGTGGTGTCTACCGCTACAACAACTCGTAGAACTAAAAAAATAACAGAAGCGATAGATCAAACAAGTGATGTACACTATTTATTTTTGTGTGAAATCCAACTCAGATTCTCGTTTTTCATATTAAACCTTTCAATAAACTGAAGAACAAGTATGAAAAACGAGAATTGAATGCAGAGTGAAGAAAGTAAATAAACTGAACGTAGATTGGACAATCAAGTACAATAAACTAGTTTCTTCCGGCTTTTATGTATGTTTTTGTGTCCTGTTGCTTATAAAACCTCGAGTTCTGATCTCCAGATTTACAATAAATGTCTCTCACTAGTAATTACTAAATTGGCATCTACACTAATTGAAAACTGGCTATAGTTTTTCAGTATTCAATATTACGTAAATGCCATTCATGACAAATGTCTTCCCCTTTGATAACCTGGACCTCCAGGTTCATGCCACCCAAGAAAATTTCTTATGAATGTCCCAAAAGTTCTTCCAAGTTGTATCTTCTACAGGACATCCTTCCCATTTCACTAGAACCTCTACCAAAGATTTATTATTTCCTTTATTAACTATTCTCCTTGAGAATATTGCTTCTGGTTCTATTGCTTGTTGTATGTACCTGCAGATGGTGCAAAATTGATTGCACTTCAACTTTAGGGCCTATTCTCTTCTTCAATTTACTAACATGGATGACATGATCGATTTCAGCTTCTTCAGATAGCCTTAGCCAAAATTTCATATGGCCCATAGTTTCTAGGAGCTTACTTCTGGTTAGGTCTGAGCCGCTGAATGCTGCTTGTAAGGATGAATTAAGATAGTCTCCTATATCAAAGTTTCTTTCAGTTCTTGGTGTACTTTCTTATCCTTTCCTATGCTTTGATGAGTTGCTCTTTCAGCACCTTGTTAATTTGTTGTCTTTGAGAGATCATCTCCTCAACCGCTGCAACTTTATATTCTTGAATATTCAACCCCAATCCACGGCTAGCTTTGGAGGTTTATATCCATATAAGGCCTCAAATGGGACATTACCATGGCAGTGTGAAAGGTTGAATTATACCACGATTCTGCATGTGCAAGCCACTTTGCCCACTCTTTGGGGTTTTCAAAAGAAAAGCATCTAAGAAACATCACACATTGATTACATCTCTCAACTTGTCCATAAGATTCCGGGTAGGATGAGGTCATTTGCAACTTTACTTGTAACAATATAAACAAATCTCTCCAAAACTGACTAGTAAAAACTCTTATCTCTGTCAGTAATTATAGCTTTGGGACATCCATATAGCCTGTAAACTTGCATTAGGACTGCTTTGGGACATCCATGCTAGCAGCTTCTTTTCGTAAAGCCCTTCCAGCAGTCTTTCGGCCAAATTTTTTACTAGGAAAGGTAATGGGCCTCCCTTCTTGCATTAGGACTGCTCCCATCCCCACATCACTTGCATCAATTTCTACTTCAAAGGGTTTTGAGAAATTTGGAAGGGCTAAGACTGGACTTGTACTTGTAGTAATTGCAACCTTTAATTTTTGGAAAGCATCATCAGCTTCCGCATTCCACTGAAATTTCCCCTTTTTAAGTAGCTCAATGAGTGGTCTACTAATGAAAGTCTCTTAAATCTTTCACTGTTCTAGGTACCTACTGGCCATGATACTATAGCTTGCACATTTGAATTGTCTGTTGCTACTCCGTCTCCTGAAATCATATAGCCCAAATACTCTATAGATTCCTAAAGAAAAGAGCATTTGGATCTCCTTAAATGCAGCCATGTTTCCCGAGTTCTTGCAATCAAGGTTTTAAATGCCGTTTCGTGCCGAGTTTCGGTAAATTCTGAACTCGAGACGTGCCGAAGCGTGCCGAGCCGTGCCGAGCCGTGCCGACCATGCCGATCCGTACTACTTTTTATTTTTAAAATATTTGTAAATTATCAAAATATAGTATTAAAACATAATGAGTAACTTTATAAAATATATAGTTTTATAAATTTAAGAAGATACTATTGTGTAAATAATTAATAAAATACTAAAATATCGATGTCCAAAAATATAGTAATGCAACAAATATGTAATTATGTAAAAAAAAATAATTATCCAACGATTACAGTTCGGGGTCATTCTACAAATATCTTTCAAAATATACCGGAATATTTATTCTTTAATTTACAGATCTAAGATATTCTAAAATTGCAGCCGTTCTTCTTGTCATTTCTCTCGTGTTTTTCTAATTGCGCCGAAAAAATTAAAATATGTTATCATTTCAATTTTGTTAGATTTTAAGCAAAAAATAAATCAAATCGAGCCAATTAAAATAGATAATAATTTTGAAATTTTTTTTAAAAAAATAACTAAAAATAAAAATAAAGAATTTAAAAAATTTAAAAAATAATAAAATAAAAAAAAGAAAAGAAAAGAGATCACACGCAGGCGCTGTTTGCGCCTGCGTGTAACCCGTTTTAATTTATCTAAACGGGTCGCACTATGCGACCCGTTTAGATAAAAGAAGATACTGTTTGAACAGTATCCTCTCAAACATTAAAAAAAAAAAAAAAAAAAAAAAAAAAGGCGGCCCTCTCCGTGCCGGATCCTGGCGGATCCGGCACGTGCCGGGCGGCACCGAGCGTGCCGCCCGGCATTTAAAACCTTGCTTGCAATACTATTTTGAGGTGCGCAAGATATTCCTGCTCACTTTTACTATATACTAGGATATCATTGAAGAAGACCAATACAATGATGTCATTCGTCACATTTTGAAAACTTGCAGGGGCATTGGTTAGCCCAAATGGCTTAACCAAATAGTTGAAATGACCAAAGTGAGTCCTAAAATGCAGTTTTACGCACATAAGTGACCTCATCGTGATTTGGTGATATCCCGATCTTACATCTAAGTTTCAGAAAAATTTTGATCCATATAATTCATCTAATAAGTTTTCTATGTGGGTGTAGGAAATCTATCGTTGACTGTAAAATCATTGAGCCTTCTGTAATCCATGTATATTCTCCAAGTCCATCCTTCTTCTTTACCAACAAAACGGGGAAGCAAAAGGGGATTGACTTTTTTGAATAATACCTTCCTCTAATAGCTCATGGACTTGTTTTTCAATTTTATCCTTTGAAGAGGTGGATATCTATAGGGTTTGAGATTCACTGGTAGCTCCCTCTTGTAAGTTGATAACATGATCATAAGACCTTACGTGTGGCAGCTAAAATGGCTCTTCAAACACATCACTAAATTCTTGTAACAAGTTCTCAAACTCACATGGCAATACATGATTTAGCTTGTTTGATCTCTGCTACCATCAAGAAGCACCCATAATCTCCATCTTGCATAAACGCATGCTTTGTTTCTTGATAAGTCATCAACATTAACTAATTTTTACTCTGATTAGTGCCTTGAATTTCTAACCTCTCTCCCCCTTCTGAGTTCAACTTTCTTTTTACTATGAAAGAATGATATTGGCTCATACAAGGATTGCCAATCATTACCAAGAACTAAATCATAGCTGAGCTCATCTAAGACTTGAAAGCATAAGAGAATGAATGTCCTTGCATTTGCCATAAAACATGTTTAACACTATCATTATTTTCCAACTTATGACCTCCTGGAATATCTACAGTGGTTGGAGAAGGAACACATTCTAACTGTAATTTCTGCACTAAACTCCAGACTTAATGAAACTTTGCTCAGCCCCCATATCGATTAACATACTTATAGTACGAGGCTTCTTAGTTTTTGGGTGCTTAATTAAGCCTTGCAGGATGATAGTGTGATAGTTGCCTTCACCAGTAATTGCATTTAAATATATGCTTGCTTGAGCAGGGCCTTGTACATCTGCAGCAACAGTAGGTCCCTCCTCTGCTTCATGATATTGCTCATCCTGCTCAATTTCACTTTCATGTTGTTCCTCATTAACATCTATAAGATTTAACTTGGCATTAGAAGGCTTCATGGGCTCTTATGCCCAAAGTTGTATTTGTCCCCACACCAATAGCATAAGCCTAACTTCTGTTTTTCTGCACTGGATAGCTTCTGTCTCCTTTTAGGAACTTGGATAGTAGTATTAGATGATGGTGCAGCTATAGGAGTCTGGAGCAAACCTTGTTCTTGTAAACTCTTAAATCTTTCCTTTTTTAATCATATCCCTTTTCTTAGTAATAGAAAATGCTTCAAATGTGGTCTATGGTCTTGCATCCTCCACTTCTACTCTCAGATCAGTTGGCAATGCATTAGTGTAGATCTTTATAAAGTAGAGATCGGTTAAGTAAGGTTCTCCCTTTTGGCCAAAGATTTAAGAGAGAAAATTCAGATGAAAATCATTTAAATCTCCCTCCATCTTCAGTCTTACTAATTGCTACAACGATTCCAGCAGCTCTTCCTCTTGAAATCTTTGTAATAGAGCTGCAGTAAATCCTTCCCATGCAACTTGCTTAGGTAATTTGTTAAACAAAACTCCTCACACCAGTCAAACCATCTTTACCTCTGTGAAGTATGGTATCGCTATTCTAACATTTTATTGAGGGAATACATTATAATGACTAAAATAAGCTTTAGCCCACTTAATCCAGATTTTTTGGATTTTCCTTATCGAAGATGGGAAACTCCATTTTAGGTGGTTTCAACTGTTCATTGATGCCTTGCATAGCTAGATTTGGCTGAGGAAATCGGTTCACTTGTGGCTGCATCTGCTGCCCTTGAAGGAAATGAGGTGGTTGTTGTTGAGGTACAAAAGGGCCTTGACTCATATACAGGTTCCGTTAGCATAACCATCATTCTGTTTTGGCATGTAAATATTAGGATAACATGTGTGCTGAAATTCTGAGTATACAGGGAATGTATTTGGGAGTTGTTGATAGTTTTCTGTTGTGACCCATACACAAATCCGGGAGTACATTGTAGATCAGTACTAGCATATCCCCCTCCCCCTTGAAATCCAACACCATAACCTGCTTGTGAGTTGAAACCAATGCCTGTTGGGGACGTTTGATGAGCGTGAGGTTGTGCTATGGTTCGAGCTTGAGTAGGAATGCTAGCGTCTGAAGTAGCTCGGTAGGTGGGTGTTTTAGAAGAGGAGGTTGCATTTGGGTCCTCAGTGCCTTGACCATTAATTCCTCTTTGCTTTGGAACTTGATTGCTAATGCTTTCCCTAATGCTGCTGCCTCCACCTGTCCTACTAAGCCTAGACACTGAAATGTCCTTTGGAGAGGTTACATTACCTCTGGTTTGTGACTGATTCACAGGCATGCCATACTGGTTTCCAACATCACTTGGAGAAGTTTGCTTGGTGCTTTCTTCAAATTGCTCCACTTTCTGAAGTACCACTACGATTTGATCCTTTAATTCTGCTTGAACCATACCCAACTTTCTATCATTGTTTGTCTGAGCCTCCATCATTTTGTGAGAAAGATCATCATGTAGAATTTCCAATCTTTTGTCATTGGCTTCTTAGAATTCTTGAAGCTTCTTTTCTTGTGCCTCATTTACACTAGTTTTGAGTTTCAGCAAAGCATGGTACATTCCGTTAGGAGTAATAAGATCCTCGTAATTGGTGTCCCATAAGAGCTAAGCTCGCTTGATTCTTCTTCTTGAATAGGAGCCACAGTTGCCTTGTTCTGAGACATTGATCGAGTCACTCTACGATTATCCAGATTCTGGTACCAAATGTGGTGTCTACCAGTACAACAACTCGTAGAACTCAAAAAATAACAGAAGCAATAGATCAAACATCATTGATGTGCACTATTTTTGGTGTGAAATCCTACTCGGAATTCACGTTTTTGATATTGGATCTTAATAAACTGAAGAACAAGTATGAAACACGAGAATTGAATGCAGAAATACATAGAACTGAAAGTAGATTGGAAAATAAAGTAACATAGAGCTTAGTTTCTTCTGGCTTCTCTGTATGTTCCTGTGTCCTGTCGCTTATAAAACCTCAAGTTTGATCTTCAGATTTAAGTAAATGCCATTTACTAGTAATTACAAAATTGCCATCCACCAATAATTGCAAAACTGGCATTAGTTTTTCAATCTGCATTATTATGTAAATACCGTTCATGACACGCAGGATCATGTGGGATGTATAAATATATTTGCATGCTCGATGAATTTGTATATTTTTCTACCTGCTGTTTTTATTTGTGATGTTTGGGGTTGTGTTCTCTCTTTATACTTCAATTTCATATGTTCCTTTTAGGTCCAAACTTGAATGGCCTTTTTGGTAGGCAATCTGGCACCACCCCTGGTTATTCCTACTCTGCAGCCAACAAAAATATGGCCGTCATATGGGAGGAAAAAACATTATATGACTATCTGCTTAATCCCAAGAAGGTACGTAGTTAGATGGGAATGTTTAGTATTATTCTGTTTTTCTTGGATTCTGTTGGGTGGTTGGTCCTTGATATGAAGCTGGTGAATTGGAATATTCTTGAATTTGCTTTTTTTTTGTTATGGCTGACCATCTTCTGTTTGTGGTGGTTAAGTATCTATTCTGGTTTCTTTAAACCGTCTGAACATGCTTATACTGTAGGAATTGTTTGAGGGTGTTTCTATTTTTCCTGTTTATTTTCCCCTATAAAAGCATCTTTCTGAAGCTGTTCTGTTAATTCCTGTCTTTGAAACCTACCACCGCTACATTCGTAAGTTATTTAACCCATCGAGAACCCGGTTGGGTAGAAGGAAGTAAATGAGAGTAGGATTTCCTTTTCATTGGGTTTATATGTTACGACGATCGTACAAAAAATGGACTGGTTACGGACAGAGTTGCCCCATGATAATCTTTAAAAAAAAAAAATTATATTTCCTCCATAAAATTAATAATAGCAAACTTGCAAACATGAGTTAGTTCAAACCCACAATTAGTCTCACCCAAAGCTGGTTTGTTTTATCCATGTCTTTGAACGTGGAGGTGAACCAATTAGGGATGCGGAGAACCTAATTCCAGCTGTTATAATAGAAATGTTCCGAGTGAATAAAGACTAATAATTTGAGATGAGCTTCTAGCATTTGTACTTGGTTAACTTAAGCTGTGGTAGTCCTAAATTAGAAGTTACTAATTCTGCAACAGAAAGGAATTTTTTTTTTTTTTGTACAGCCATAATATTCCTTGTGGTATGTCTGGTTCGTGGACAACGCGTGTATATTCCTCGTTGTAAGTTGATTTCGTAGACTCATGTTAACATGTCTTACGATAATATGCACATAGTATTTAGCTCGAATTCCCTTTTTAAAGTGTTAAACAACTGCTCCGTAGGTTATGCTTAAATTGATGTGGTGCAAGAATATGACCTTGTTATAGGTTGTGTTGCGCCTTTTTTGCTTCTCCATTGATTCGTAGTGGTTGTGAATATGATATCATGTAACATGACATGTGCCATTATATGCAGTATATCCCAGGAACTAAGATGGTTTTCCCGGGTCTGAAGAAGCCAAAAGAGCGTGCAGATCTTATTGCTTACCTAAAGGAATCAACTGCTCCTTGATACTTGGATCTCATGATATTCAGATGATATTGGTCTTGTGTGGAATTTTGTAATGGTCTTTCTGGATGGGCGGCTTGTTATACAATCTTTTCATTTTTAAGTAAGCTCGTAGCTGAAATTGTATACAAGATTCCCATTTAGTGGTTTTGTTAAAGACAAGGCGGAATGGCGCTGTCTTCAACCATGTCATTGCAGTCAATTCAGCATGCCATTTTTCTAGATTTGACAAGTTGAATTACTAAGCATATTGGGGATATCTCAATTCCAGACAAACCCATAAACCCAACATATATATCGGTAGATACTATAGATACTGAGGATGTTTATATTACCATGTCATGTTATTTAAAATTTAGATATTTGTGATCATACTTCTTTCGTTCATCAGTTGTTATTTCTGATCATTTTTGTGTCTTTTTTTACTTTTTCATTCCTCTTTTCTTCTTTACTAATCTGTTCTTGTTTTTTTCTGTTATAGTTATTATTTTATCCCTTTGGAGAAATCACTTGATCCTAGGAAGGGAAGTTATGGTTTGACCCCAGCCTATTTAAACCAAATGTATATAGTCTATCCTCCAATACTTCATATGGATACAATATCCTCCAATACTTCATATGGATACAAATGAGAAACAAGAGGACAGTAGTAGGTTGAGCGCATTCCAAAATCAATCGACCAACAGACTGACACGATGTATAACAACATAGGATTACATATCTACCTACAAGTAATTAACTATTCCAGGTGCAGGCAGATATGAAGATTAGTTGCACATTTCCCATTCGTCTTCTGCAATGAGCGCAAACCCTAGCACAAACACTGCGTTCTGTGTTGGTGGAACATGATCGGCGCCATCGCATAACAACGAACTATGCACATGGCAATTTTTTTTTATAATGTCAAACAAATGTATGTTGCAGGTTGGTTCCATCCAACTGTACGATTTGTACGAAGTTTGGACTTACTGTTGATCTCATTGAAATCTGGCATGCGATAAAAAGACCTCACAAACCTGAAACCTACTAGTTGTTTTGGTGACTCAAATGATTCATTTGTTGGCAAGGACTTTTGTTATACTCGAATGTTTCTCATCCTTACGATATCAGATATGGCGTTTCTATGAAGATCTTAATTGCCGGTGATTCCATATATATGCCCCGTTGATAACTTTCCCAAGCTGTAGAAATTTATGGAAAGATTTGTCAAAACATAGATTACAACTTCATGTCAGGATCTCGCTAGATGGAGATCTCGCTGTTGAGAATGTCTAATGGAGAGATGAATAGACGGTGACCAACTTGTTTTCCCACTTATTTTCTGTTTGTTTCACTTGTTTCTATTATAACAACAATTAAAATGCTACTGGTGGAAACTTTTCTCAAAGGGAGAAAAACCCTAGACATTAAAAGCTATGTGATGGGCAATTATTTGATAAGGCCCAATCAAGTTATTCTTTTTATGCTCATATCCATTAATTTCGGGTAGAACCCGACCCGAAAGTATATACTCCAATCCAAATTTAATTGCATGTACCCGAATTGCTGAAAAGTCGACCCGAACAAAAGCCGACTTGAACTGAATCCGAAGTTTTGGCTTTGTTCGAGTATGCTCGGTTCGGTTTTTCGAATAAATTCGAGTAATGCTCAACGCTACTGTCTAATGAAGCTGCTGCTACTACGACGAATGCCGTTAACTAAACGTGTTACCTCTCATCGTTGTTCTTTTAGGTTGTGTTTGGTTCATAGCTTTGCAAAATTCTCAGAAATGTTATATCCCCAGTAATCTAGATTCCCATGAATTGCATTCTCAGAAATGATATATTCATCGTTGGGTTCGTTGTGTCCAATTGTTATTCCTGGGAATGCTTGCTTCCTTATTGTTTACTTACACATCCTTGAATATGGTAGAAGTTACCAATCCTCCTTCAGAAATTAAATAAATATAGCTAAATCAATCACTATTTCTGACTATACTTTTATCCGTAAAAATATAATCTATCATAATTACTGTAAATAAATTATACAAAAATCGTTATGCTTCAAGGTCTTTTTTACATTCATATAAGAAATTCAAATAAATCAATCACCAAATCCAATTAGAGCGTTGTCGACACCAGATCACTGCACAAACAATTGGAATGGTCAGAAGAATGAGCGCGGAAAGAACAGAAAAATTACTGATGGTTTGTTCTTAGGTTTGTTTTATAAATATTTGATAAAATCGTGGGCATTCTGTAAACAAAAAGTAATCCTGAGTAATCTTGTAGGGATCAAGTATCACCCTCCTGAGAATCTTGATTACCTATTGTGATGTTGCATCCATAGGAATGCTGCATTCCCGCGTGTTAAATTTCTAGAAATCCTATCAAGATTTTACGAACCAAACGCAACCTTAGTTCTTTCTACTTCTAGTTGTGAATTTCATTTCAATCTAAAATTCCACATGCTCTCTATTGATTTGTAAATATTACAAGATTTAATAGAGAGATGTTCCTTTTGATTTTGTTCTTTCTTTCAAGTGTTCGACGTATTATCTTGTTATTCAGTTCATCACAGATAATTGGTTTTTTAGCTTGATTGCGGTGAGAACTATACCTCCCGTCGCATATTGCCGTCTCCGGCTATATCGTAATAAATTGGTATCATAGCTTCACCTTGACAAAGAAGGAGACGATCATTTTTAGCTTGAGATCTCCAATATCGAGGGTGCCTTTGATGGTCAGAATGCTCAGACGGTGGAGGCGGAATCCTATGACTGCTCCAAGAATGAGGATCGATTCCTGGACCTCCAACAACACTTGATCACGAAAGTGGATGCGAGGATGGAAGCAAGGGATGCGAGAATGGACATGTCGATGGAGAAGCAGGATCAGATATTTGAATAGCACTGATCTGACACTGGATAGGATGCAATCATCTATCAAAGAGCTGAAGAACCTTATAATATCTCAGAAGGGGAGCTTTAGAGATAATACCTATTCTCTGGAAGTGGAAGCTACAGACGCAACTCCAAGAGAGTGATGGGAGCTGAAGAACCTTACTGACCTAACCAGAGAAGAGGAGGACCATTTGTGCAAGCTGGTGCGAAATATGGTGCCCAACAACAAACAGCCTCCATCCTGTTTTGCCCCACCAGTTGTTCCTGTAAGCTCAAACTTTTTGGGACAAATGCAAATCAATTTCTGCAGTTTCCTACTTCCCCTTATCCTACTTATAGTAGAGGGTTAAATCACGGTTGGCATGAAACTACAATAGACAGCCTAAACTACCCAAGCTCACCTTACCTAACTTCGATACCTATAACCCGAGATTATGTGTAAGAACTAAGAAGAGCTGAGGGGTTCTTTCATTTCTACAAGATAGCCGATTATCAAAAGGTCATATATGCTTCTTCTTACTTCGTAGGTGAAGAGTCATTTGACTGGTTGGATGGCTATATGGTGGACAAAGATTTGGACTCTATAACATGGTTTATGTTTCTAAGAGCTATCTATGATAGGTTCTTACCATGGAAGCTCATGTTACCCCTACAAGAGTTGGCTGAGCTTAAAGTGACATCTACTATAGATAATTACCATGAGGAGTTTGAAGGATAAAAGGCAGAAGCAAGAAGAACCCTTCAGTGAGTGAGTGAAGCTATTTGTCATTGTATATCAGGGGTCTTCCAGGTAAAATCAAATTCACGGTGGCTAAAGAAAATTTCAGAACTGTCATGGCTGCTTATACTATTGCCTTAGCTAAGGAGGTTACCTTGCGGGAAGAGGCCAATTGGGGGCAGATCAGCCATCTACACATGCCATATTGGAATATACGAGGTAGGCTTTTCTGTAGGTGTGGTGATAAATATAGTTGGCGGCATCAATGCAGTGCTAAGCCTGTTGCAAGACTATCAACTATGGAGGAGTTGAGTGCTACTATTGACCCTGATCATTTCCAGAACATGGAAGAAACTGTAAAGCTGGAGGGACTGTCAAGAGACAGTAGAGTTCTGGAGAAAGTTTATGTGCCATTACATGTTATTATAGGAGAAGGGAAAGCCAAGACCATCAGATTGGCAGGGTCCTGCAAATACCCACTTACAGGGAAGTCTATTCTAAGTAGCATCCTATAGATACAGGTGTAGATCAAAGTTTCATATGAGAACCATTGGTGGACAAGATGCATTGGCCTACTTATGAAGCTCAAGCAGTTGTTGAACTTGCTGGAAAGAAGAAGGTTGACAGATACAGTATTTCATTTTATCTTAGAACCAATACACACTTGCCTTCTAGGAGACCATTTGATCACAGTATTCCATTAATCCTAGGAGCATTACCAGTCAACCTCAGACCCTACAGATACTCTCATGCTCAAGCAGAGGAGATTGAGAAGCAGATAAAGGAATTGCAGCTCATCCAATTAGCACTCTCTATTCTTCAAGACCATCAACTCTATGCTAAAAGATCCAAGTGTTTGTTCCAGCAAACTCATATAGAATATCTCAGCTATATTATTATATCAGGTCAGGATTGTCGACCGACGTGATAGATCGGTTGATCGAAACCCATAACAACTTGAGAACCTGAGAGCATTTGCTCGATCAGTCGACCGATAAGGCGTATTGATCGACCAATAGTTCTGCTGACACCACGATCAGACCTCTTTTATAACTTGACTTGGGCTCGGATGAACCCTAACCATGTTATTTTAGTCCTAGACTGGGTTGGAACCGATGTTAAAGCTGCTGGTTGGATAATTTTGGAATTCACTCAAGTTAGTGGAGTGTTTAAACACTTGGCCAGCACTATTCTTCCCCCTCTTTCATATTTTCTATTTTTCCCACTTTCTGTTTCTCTCCACTCCTCTCTAAAAATTTCTGCTGCCATTGACTGAAGCTCTGACGAGCTCTCCGTGGAACCCCGGACAAGTTGCCCTAGTTCCATCAACTTCTTGGAAGCAAGGGAAGTGGCATTGGGAGTTCCTACTGCGTTTTGAGGACTTTTGGGGTCCTCATTGGTAAGGAATTAAAGGAGGAGGTGAGTGGCTTTGTGGTCTTTGTTTCGATGAGACTTGTGAGTTGTTTTTCATCGGGAAACTATTACATGCAAGGTGAAATGTGTGGTAAATTGCTGTAGTATTCATGCATGTCAAAATTCTTGTTTGCAGCTCATTTATTCTTGCTTATTTGTGCTGTAGAGAGCTATACAAGACATGCTAAGGTTATTCTTAGAAGTAGGTGTTCTCCATGGACATTATATGTTAATGCATAATGCGATCCTACGCTGTCAAAGAGTGCTGCGTCTGCATGACTTTGTCATTTTAAGAAGTATTTGTGGCTAGATGATGATGCATGTTATTACTTACTGCCCCAATGACTTCTCTCTAAATGGTTATGATGGAATATTATTGAAATTGTATTTTCAGCAAGCACGGAGAGCCATGGCATGAGGTTTGGAGTGCTTAAATGGCTATGCATGTTATTGCATGTTGCTAAAATTACCTTCTTTACATTTAACATGATGATGCATGTCGCTTGGAATAGAAGAGCATGTTTAAAAAAGCTTAAGGAAGGGTTGTTCTGCGGAACCAGTGAACGTTGGACCCTCCCGAGGGCCCTAGGTAGGTAGTAAGAGGTCAGACGCTAGACACTCTTTTGGCACTACGATACCGTAGACGTTAGTGGCCGAATGGCATCGGACGCCATGTAACTATGTGTGCTATTGTTTAAAGAAAATCAGAATTGGTTCTTGTGTTGGTAATATTATGGATGGATTTTTGTTGATTCATGTGTGATTATATGTCTGAAAAACTTATTGATATGTACTTGGTTTATTAGCTTTGGACCGCGACTCTAGCATATAACTTTGGAGGATGCTAAAGTAGGTCATTTACTGAGTATTTTTTTACTCATACCCTCTGTTTCCCCAGGTGCTTGTAATAAGAGAAAGGCTCCTCCTTTGGGCGAGTAGTGAGAGCGGGGTTGTGACTTCATGTTCGAGGTAATGAGGTTTGCACTTACGTCTCGTCTTTTGGAAGTTCTAAGATAGGCTAACTCGTGGCAGTTTGTAATACAAAGTATTTTGAAAACATTACTGTTAAGTATTGAGGCTCCATTCTGTAAGGTTGTCATCGGAGCCATGTATCTTGGTGGTTGTACCATGTACCATGTGTATGATTTGATACTTGATGTCAAACAAACTATGTAAGCTTGTGAACTAAGTGTTTGGAAACAGTTTTAACATGTTGGGTTATAAGCTAGCGTGATGCTGGGAGTGTTCAACTCCTTGGTTTTGATTTAAATGGTATTTGACCATAGCCGTAACGAATTTGACAATGTTTCTGCATTTCTATTCTTATAAATAAATCAACCGATAACCTTATAATCAGTCGACCGATGTTGTTAAACATGAGTGGAATTGCTATCTGTGTTGTATCGGTCAACCGATATCTACTAAACTTGCGTATTTTATTCTCTATAGTGGATCGGTTGACCGAAGAACCATTAACGGTTGACCAATACTCTTCCGGCTTTGGCAATAGCTTTTTTCATAAGAGATCGGTAGATCGAAACCTAATATCAGTCCATCGAAAGGGCCTATGTGAATTTGAAGGTTTTTTAAATGGTATCTTGAAAAGAAGACAGATATGTGGGATGATAGCAAATTCCTTCGTCTATTGCATGAAGTTTTATCTCTTTTCATAAAGGAAAAACGTGTTTGTTTTCATCCAGTATCGTACTGTAGATACTCATGGAGAAACACTAACCAATGAGAGAGATTGGTTACGATAAATCTATGAGCACCTACAAAAATAATCCCGGGGTAAATAACTGTTTCTCTTGCAAAAGTTTACCGTAAATGTTGTTTAAGGCTTGTTGATTGCTTTTTCTTTATGGTATGTCTTAAAAGAGGTGTCCTTTATATTCATTATTCATCTTCACTCAAGTTCTCAAAAAAAGGGATATCTTTTATTAGGCCCCTATCGTTACACAATATATATATATAGTGTGTGTGTGTGTGTCTGTGTTGGCGCGCGCGCGTGTCTATTGAGACTATTATATGGTGGACCTTATTTGGTGATAAATAAGGTCAGGTCATTTTTTTATGATCGCCTCCATTAATATTGATTTGTCACCTAAAAATCCTCCGAACAAGAAAATCATTGTTTGTTATTATAATTTGACTGTGTATCGAATGGTTCCAAATTAACAAAAAATGAACGGTATAGAAAGTATAATATCAAAAATATATGATTAATAACTCCATTTGAGAAAGAAAAAAAACCAAATGAAAATTGATCCAAAATTGACCAATTTACGTATAATTTTGATACTTGGATGATATAATTTTATGATCTTTCATTACATGCCGTTTATTTACATTGATTCTGAACAATCTGGTGGACCATTAAATTATAATAAAAATCAATGATTTTTATTGTTTGGAGATTATTTGGATGATATATCAACATGAATATATGTATTATGCATGTATATGTGTATACATCTATTATGCTAGTAATTCGGGTTGGAATACTAACTACATACATATACATACACACACAGATATATGCATATATATTGATTTGCATTTGTAATTCGTTTGAAGCCAAATGGACCTGAACAAACCCGTATTGTAATTGGTTCAGTTCGGGTCGGATTGGAATCAAATTCGGGTTGATTAGCATCTACAATGTCTGGTTCGGGTTGTTTCAGATGGTTCGGGTTGGCCCGATTGCACTGCCCTAGTTGTGTAATTCATGCTATCATGCCAGATTTCAACAGTTTTCCCTCTTTTTTTTTCTTGATTTTCTTGGAAAAAAAGATGTAAATGTGCACTGCAGGAAGTATAGAAAGAGTTTGGAAGGTCATTTCCAGATGTGGCAGCTGCTTCCTGGAATAGATGAAGAGAGATATGTCGTAGCAAATCAACTTTCAGTAAGCTACTACTACATGTTAGTTTTTAAATTGATGAATCGCGTCTTTAGTGCTATATGTTGACTCCAATCCTGAGCGTGAGTTAACATGTTTCCACTAAATAATATTGTAATTTG
>MJHO01000367.1:16274-39471 GCA_002076135.1 Xerophyta viscosa | reverse complement strand
AAATATTATTTAATAGTACTTTGTGCGTACTGGACATGGTAGGAGTTCAGATTTTGCAAGATTATCTATAATACTAAACCGCAAGAGGGAGTTTGGTGGTGTCTTATAACCCAATATAATTATCTAATAGTTAAAGTAAGTTTAAATTATATATGATAGTTATCATGAAATATTGTGTGTTTTATATTCTGTGTGTTTATAAAACTGCCCATTTTTTTCTCTCCTATATATTCTCTGTATTATTTCTCATTAGATTTTTATGTGGGGATATGTGTTTCTAAATTTCTTTAAGATCTATTTTTTAATTCTCTTTAGAAGAATTATGATATGCAATAAAATGAGAGAATTAAAAATACTTTCTAATTGTAAATTAAATAACTTATAAATTCTACTAATTATAAAATTTTAAAATAATTTCTAATTATTTTTTGGCGCACCAATTGCGGGTGTATTGTCCACTACAATATTTTAAAGCCCTAAGTCAGGGTATATATTCTGAAATATATATTTTTTATATATTTTGCCGGATTGTTTTTTCCTATCTAACTGGATGGTTTGGTATAGTATGCTGGTCAAACTTTGTTTTTCTATCTAACTAGATGAAGTTTTGAGGATAACGTAGCTTACCTTTGAACTTTTTCTTTTCTAGTCCTTGATTTCATTGGTTGCAGCTATACTTTTATTTAGTGGGACGATATATTGAGAGTCAACCATTACAGACTTAATGTTGTTCTTTACTTTCTACTTTGCTTGAGCTTTTTAGCATGAATGCTTCCAAAGAAGTTATTGCAGTGTTAGGTGAACAGCTTCAGGTTAAATTTTCTCTTTTGTTAATTCCATTAATTTTGATTTGTCAAACAAAATGCTGACTAATATAGTGCAACTTATGATAATTTTTCAGTTCATCGTTTCAAAATCACTAGTTTGTTGCCTCGCTTCTGGAAGTGATTTTGTTCAACGAGGATTTTATCTTTGCTTCACCAGCTAATCTTGGACGCACCATGTCTATTACATTAAGGGTATCCAATTACTGTCTGTTTTTTTACATTAAAATCTAACTTTCAATTTGCATGTAGTGTTTGAAGTGATATTGTTCTCTTTTCTCTCTTCCCTTATGTCCATCAACCATTGGAAAAGTGAAGTTTTAATTTTCCAGTCTTCCTTCTTCCGCAGGATTTAGAGTTATTCCATGAACCTATGTGGTTTTGAAAGAATTAGGAAGTTTCAAGAAGATCTGACCTACGCTCCAAGAGACCACTTTCTTTTTTTGGTAAGTAAGTTCTTGTTTGATCAAATGTATTTTACAAAAAAATTTTAAAATGAAAAGATATATAAAAAACATTGCTTCAAAAAAAAAAAAAAAAAGACACCACAAACAACTTTCCTTTGCTAAAGATAGTATCCTTGCAATCCTCTTATTCGTAACCCAATTGTATTTGCACATCGGGACAAATTTCCAAATCTTGATCAATCCTCTTTCATGTGCTTTCTTTTGCTTTGTAGTTATAGTCACTCGATCAAAACAGATCACTCAGCAGACCAATCCACATTATCGCATCCTACAAAATGATAAGAACCAGCAGCACCCTTTCCATTGCAACAAATTTAAATTGCCATTACAAATAGACAGAATCAATGAATAGCAAGGGTTGATCAGTATCAAAAGTCCCAGAAACATTGAAAGTGTGAAGACTATTAATAGAAAGAATTCCCAGTAAAAACATCAACACATCAGCTAAGCCGATTTGTCTAGTAGAGAAGCTAAGTCCAAAGAGAATTCACCGACCGGGTCTGTACATCTTGTTCTTGTATAAATGTCAGGCAGAAAGAAACAAACTCAGATAAGGACTCACATAATCTCCAAAATCTTTTTTAGGGCTACCACTATCAGGTTTTATGGGTTCCGAATACTCGGATCTTACTCTTTTGCAAAGTACAATCTACTCTTTTTTGGAGAAGTAGAAGGACATTAAAAACAAGAATGCCAACCCAGATAATCAGTCTATAGCCCACATCAAAACCAAAACCCTTTTTGATAGTGACCAAGAGACCACTTTCTTAGAGTCAGCATCTTTTTTTTGTCCCTTTTAAAGCAATCTGGGGACAAGTTTATATGTTGCTTGTCTCGCATCATTTTTATCTCTTTCAGTTTGTGAAGAGAAGCAATCAATCTTCCACAAGAAGTAATTACATTGAGGTATGTCCTCTGTCATAATAGTGAATTCATACATGACATGAAATGACTTTTGTGTATGAAATTTAAAAATTATTAATGAGTTTGTTTTTTCAGACTTCGTACTTTGCATAAACAATTACTAATGGGAAAAATCATTGATCTAGAAGAAAAGGACGTAACCCAGGCGGGGGAATATAATTGTTGGAACTGTGACCAGTCAATATAATTGTTGCTAGCATTTGTGGCTGAAATGAAGCAAATGGTTGTAGTGTACTGGTCGCAGATTTTATATCGAAGGTGTAATCTGGTTAAACATGATAAGTAATCTACTCCAAACTAAAATCAACCTCACCTGTGTTCATTTTCACAAGAATTTGCATTGTTGTTGCAGTTGGGAATTGGAGATCCGTATTGCATCGTCTTTCGTCTTCCAATAATTGTCTGCCAAAAACAAGAGCATCGTTCCTTTCAGCATTCTGAGGCTGCTCTTCTTTCCTCTGAAAGTAACTTATCAAAAGTGCTTTTAGGTAACTTAATATAGCTCTTGAAGAAATATTTTGTTGACGAGTCTATGAAGATGGTGCATATAACATCTCGTACATAACGGGTATCTCTGTTATGATTCTGCTATCACATCACCTTTTTTTTATATGTTTTGTCCTACTGTTCATTTTTTTTTTCTATAGAAGTTCATGGCTTTCTGTTTCATCTGTTTATTACTGATGACGTTATTAGCTGCATATACATTAAAAGTTGGTAAAAGAAGAAAGATACATCACATGTCCGTGTCACTTTGCTTGTGGCGACACATACTCATCTTCTGGCTCTCTTGCCTATGTTTCTATATATAGTATTCATTATCTCTTTGTCATGAGACCTTTTGGTTTTTCAACAAAATAGAGCCTTAAGGGCCTGGATCTATTAGTCACATTTCGAAAGGGCTGAAGCTTTCTTGATAATCACAGGAGGTCATGAACTTTGGTTAACCTTCATTTTGTATAGTTCTTGTAAATGCTGAATTGTGGTTACTTGTCTATTTTATATGCGGAGTTACGAGTTTTTGAAATGTTATTTAACGATTATGCTCGCGAGTAAATATTTGTTATTTTAGGAGGTATAGAAATTAAATAATCCTGTTACCCCGTTTTCTTCTATTGTCAGCACTTCTTTAACATCTTAATTCTTCATTATTCAATTCTCCATATGTCATTTATGCAGGGGATTCTTTCTACTGAAAGTGGCTGCACTGCTTTCTTATCCCTTAACAATTATGAGCAGTCTTTACTTGGGGTAGGTCTTTACACTGTCTAATGTTTGCTTAAATAGGCATCCCTTTAGTATGGAAATTAAACTGATCCCTGAATGTGCCTATAGGATATATCTGATGTACAATTTTTTTCTCTGTTGCAGGTTCATTCACAAGCTGTTAACATTGGAGAAGTTGAGGGAACGTGCTTAGGCTCTAAAAGAAGCTTATGCGGTAACATTTTGGTTTCTAGGAAGATTGATTATTCACATCTGTGACTTCAATGAAGTTATAATTGTTCAATAGTTTTGTCATACTTGGTTTTGTCTATTGAGGTAATGCAAATGACAGTTATATATCTCATTGATATTTGTAGAAGCACTTAACACGGCATTTGGTTCTATCATAATTAAGGTTTTCCACCTCGTGTCTTGCTGAGTTCGGTAAATCCCAAACTCGAGACGTGCCGATCATGGGCCGATGTGCCGATCCACACTTCCTTTTAAAAAAGAAAAATTGTAAATAGATAAAGAAAAATATGAAAAAGAAATTCTAGCGTTACAGGGGCTGGCGCCAGCGCATGTAGGGTGCCTTAAAAGCTTCCCTTAGGCACTCCTATGGCTCCCCTTAGGCGCCTCATTATAGGGCCCACACAGACACGCCACTCCCATGACTTCTTCGGTATGTTGCTTAAGATGTAGTGTGTACTAATGTGTAATCTTAAATGATCAGCTTTATTATGTCTATTTTGTGTCTTCCTTCTGTTGTATAAGAAATGCTAATATTCTAGTTTGTTATTAATGTACATGAATGTACTCCTTGAAGCGCTTTGCAGGAGATTTCGTCACTGTTCATAGTTAGTTCAGAAGACGGTTGTATTTCAGCTTTTACCATCGAATAGGTAAAAAATATGCAGTTCAAAGTTTCGTGTCTAACTACTATTTTTCTGCACACTCATTCTTTTTGTACGTTGTAGGTCGCTTAGCAGATTTGTTCAATTGTTTGTAACTGTAGTCTTCAAGTCTTGAGAGCGTATTCTAACCGGTTTGAGCAAATTCTTTGTTGGTTGTTGCTTTCAAGGAATCTAATGAAGTGAATAGAAACAAGCTTCATACATATTTATCCAAATTGCCCAGACTAAATAAAGGAAATATGTTCAAGGCAATGTGAAAGATGAGCGCTGCTGACATCGGCAACTTCGATGTGCTGGATGATGGCGAGGATAGGTTGGAGTTTGTAATGATGATACTTAGTGACTGTTAAATTTTCGTTGTTGTTTCATTTGCTGGATTGTAATATGTGACTGCTGAATTGTCGTTGTTTTCTATGAATTGTAATGTGGTTGTTGAACTATTGTTGTTGTTTCTTTTACTGGCTGTTTGACAATTAAGCTAACAGTTGCGTATATTTTTCATGGGTAATGTTTTGTTGGCTGTTTTCCATGGGTAATGTTTACCCTAGTTTGTTTCTCGGGGAACAGTTACCCATGTAACAGTTATATGAATAACAATTATTCTCAATCCAAACGCGGGTAATAGTTAACTATGTAACCTTTACTGAAAAACCAAACAAGGGTAGACGTTACCGTCCTGTTACCGGGGTAAAACCTTTACCCATGGAGTGGTTTATCCAAGTAATGTTCTACCCCAATCCAAACAGAGCCTAAAGGGTGTGATATTTTTTATTTTATTTTTATTTATTTTTTGAGAAAAATTCAGGTCTGTAAGAATATACCACAATGCTTCATTCATGAGAACAAAGCACAAAAGCAAAGTGCAATTGAAAAATTTTATAAAATACAACCAAATGAAAAGAAAAAAATAAAATAGAAAGAAAACTATATACACCAAAATCTTTTTGGCTAAAATCATGAGACATTAGATTGGGTATTCAGCTATTATGGCCTAAAAAGCTTATGGGTCGTCTAGCATTTTCGAGCTGTACTGTCCACTGGGTCTTCTAGCATTTTCGAACTGTACGGTCCACCAATACGTCTATCAGTTTGAGAATGGTCACAAAAGCTAACCATCTAAATAATGATGCGGTGTACCAAAAGCAAATCAATAATCGATAACAATCATACAGAATTAGCACGCACGTTTTTTTTTTTCTTTTTCCTATCCAAAACCTTCCATTGTCGATTTCCATGGCTCCTAGCAACCAGGGGTGCTAAGGATGAACCCGCAAGGGTTGCGGTCTTGCGGGGCAAATCATGTGAACCTCCTTGGTCTTTCTCTTATTTTTGGTTTCTCCTTCTGTCCTTCTAGTCTTTTCTATTTCTTGGTCTCTGCAGTAATTTATATCTCCCTTGCCCAACTATCTCTCTTTTACTTTGGTATCCTTTGGTCTACCTCTGGCTTGCTCCTTCTCGAGTAAAATCCTGCGCCCGCTATTGCTAGCCGCTATGCCACGGGAACCTATGAAGATCAACCACCATGACAGTTATATCATCCCGGCTGCCCCTCTTAAAGGACATGTCCACAAGCTCTTTACAGGAGGACTTCATGGTGCCCTTGTTTCTTGAAACTGCATCAACTGCTTCCTGGTTCGTAACCTAGTGAACCCAACACAGTGAAACACTAAAAGTTAGTAGAGATAAAACTTTCACATTAGTTGAATTTAGCATCGAATAGTATAGAAATCTGAAGTTCAGCTAACCTTATCCCATAGGCCATCAGAAGCAATTATCAAGAACTCACAATCTGACGTGAGCCCGACCTTCGTGATGTCCGGCTCTGCAATTATCCATTGCTTCATGTTAACATCACCAATTGCTCTTGATACAGCCAAGGAGTCCTGGACTCTCCATCTGCCATTGTGACAATTCACATAGCCTCCCTGCATCCAATCAGTACATATCTATCACAATTACTGGCTAAAAATTAACGGTCGTGCGATCTTTTATAGTGAAGATTTTGGATAGAATTATGGCTTGGAGCAAGATAGAATGACATTATATTAAGCTTAATTGCTCAATTTACGATCACATATTTAAGTATCTAAATATAGAGATACATAAATCTTAAATAAGAGATAATTAAAATGGATAGCAGCTAAATATTCTAGGGTGAATGCAGTGCATTAAGTGGCTAAGTGCTCTCAAACTAAAATAGGTATCAGCTAAAATTCCCTTCTAGCATTGACAAAATTCAAATCCATATCAGTGCGCTGAGAGTAGGCTTCTGCCAATGCACCGCTAGGTTCATCCTAATAGTTAAATGTTCAAACATGATAATTCCAAATATATCCAGCACAAGGAAAAAAAAAAAAAAAGGTAAATACGCACGGAGATTTGAATTCGTGTTCTTTCATCTTCTCTTCCAGCATTATGGTCGGTTGTTAGAGAAGTGGCTACTCCGTTTCTGCTCATCACCACTCTACAGTCACCAACATTTGCTACGTATAGTTCTTCATCTTTCAGTAGAACGGTAGCTGCACAAGCTCCACTTCTTACATCCTGTTAGTACTCATCACAAAACAAAGGCAACTTCAGTATCGATATGTTATGTGTTCTATTCACCTCGTCAAACCAAAAAAAAAAAAAAAAATAATAATGAAAAAGAAAACGTTGGGTTTTTGTAATTAAATATTCAGCGAGATAATTTTGGCTAATTGATATTTTTCTAAGTTTATGAGGAAATTAAAGAATATGTTGTGATCTACGAAATTACCATACAATTCCTTGAGCACATGTTTAACGTGAGGTAACGAAAGAATATTTCACTTCATCCAGATATAACTGGATATTTCGACTTTTGTTTGACTATAAGTAATTAGTCAACTACAATGATTCATTAAGAGGGCCATAGTTATTTATAATTGTATATACCAAATTAAGTAAACAACATCCAAGAAATATGTTATAGGATTAATATCTTGTAGGGGAAGAAGACCCCCGGGGGGGGGGTAATTTACCTGGCTAAGAAATTCTTTATCGGTGAGCAAATAACCAGCTTTAATCGCTTTTCTCAACTCTTCTTCTCCCTTCGCTCCACTAATGGCGGTTATGATGTTCTTGCCGAGCTTCTTCGAAACAAAATCAGCTGCTGTGGATCCTCCGTGTCCATCATACACTCCGAAGAATGCCTAAATGAAGATTCAAAGAAGAATCACTCAGAAAATTCAAAACAAAAGTAGTTACAGGCCTTCATAATTTTACTTCATCAGCGGAGGGCATATATGCAAAACATAG
Organism: Xerophyta viscosa; assembly: GCA_002076135.1. Classification (NCBI taxonomy): domain Eukaryota; kingdom Viridiplantae; phylum Streptophyta; class Magnoliopsida; order Pandanales; family Velloziaceae; genus Xerophyta; species Xerophyta viscosa. The sequence goes on along the minus strand of MJHO01000367.1, from coordinate 31,857 downwards.
TTTTCGGTGCAGCTCGGCACAGCCCATGCTGGACGGCGGGTGCCTGTTCTGACAATTATCATCACGGCACAAACCGGCACGGCACGTGTCAAAAAATCTTCTATTTGATTTTTAAATTAATTTTTTATTTTTATTTGATTTTTTAAAAAATAGCAAATAAATATATATTGGTACGGTCGGCACGACACCATCGGCAAGGTCGGCACGTGCCTGGATCTGAGTTTACGGAAACTCGGCTCGGCTCGGCACAACAAACCTTGATGCAAAACAGCGTGCTTCGGAAATTGGCTGCATACATCTTAATTTTTTTCCAAATCATGCTCCAGTGAGACATATGATTGGGATGTTTTTACATAATTTACGTAGCATTCAGAATTTACAATATATTACCTAAATAAAATTTCATTTTGTTTCTTTAAAAAATGAAACTTCATGTTAGATTGTAGAGATCCAGATATATCAAAAGTTAAAAGTGTTGTGCAAATAGAAGTTAAAGATAATCGAGTCTTACCTGCTGCGAAGCTCCATCAATGCTTGTGATAACATCATATGTATCCTCCATAAGTGCATGTCCTCTCCCTTTCTTGCTCGCCAAGCAATATTGCCCTCCTTCAACCTCAGCCACCTCATCCTCTACAAAATTCGACCACTTTCCCATCTCCTTGAACCCGAACTCGACATCAGCAACATCCGGTATCACTATCCGAGCCGGCCTCTTCCTCTGTTTCCCTGAAACATTCTCTTCACCATTAACCTTGGTGCCAATGTTAGTTGTATGATCATTGATATGCAAGGCAAAACGATTCTCTTCCATGCACGTCGTTGTTTCATGCGCGGACTGCGTCTTCAAAATTTCTTTTCCCACTGGTTCGTGAACGATGATCGTCTTCCGTGTGAAACGAAGCATAGACATTGAAACAGCCTTATTAATGGACTGAAAAAGTTGAATAAGGAAAGAGAAGAGTGTCCATAAGCAACTATCTATCTGCTCGAGCTCAACCATTCTTGGTCTACGCCGTCTTCTTCTTCTTCTAGCAGTATATTAACAAAAGCTCTGTTAAGTTGGATTTCTAGATATATGGGTTTATATATATATATATATATCTAAAGTCTGAATTTATATAGGAGGAGAAATAATTGCCTAGGGAGTTAGAAAGGTTCAAGAATATAAAGACGAAGGAAAGGAAGAGGTCGGCAGGGAGAAGAAGGCACGGAATCGTTGGCGTGTAGCGATGGGGACTTGTGGTCGATCCGCGGAGTTTAACGGTGACTCGGTCAGCCGGTCTGAGGAATTATAATGGCGACGGCAAACCTACGTATTACCAGAAGGTCAAACATAATTGAACTGTAACGTTGATGTAAACAGCTGCTGGAATAAAAGGCCAATAAAAACCGATAAAATATTATACGTGTGACGTACGTGGTTTGAAGGATGAATTACTATTGGCTTCTAGAACATAGGATGGCCGTAAACCCTGTTGCACCCGCAAAAGTTTCGCCCGAATGTGATGTTGGATTGAGATGGAATTTGGCTGGGTTAGTTCACCCATCCCATGAGTCTCACCTTGCACGCATTAACTGTCGGAATGATCATTACCGCCTTAAGAAGCACGGACATAACAATAACACATGTACGAGACACAACACGATATACACACATTACACGATAGTTTTTAAAAAAATCAGATATAAGACGGTTCGAACACGGTAATAAAATATATAAACAAATAAAAATAATTTATATTAAGTATTTAAATATCTGAAAATATAATAGCATTAAATAGTAACGTTCATACATAATATAATATTTTATATATTTGAGACAAATTTAAACAAGAAAGTCTATTACATCAAACAAATAAAGAAAAACATAATATTTAAATATTTCACTATACTATATATTACTTTACTGCTATGTACTACTAGTATTATATTATAATTTTACTTCTCACCAAAAAAATAAGTTTATTTAAAATATGAAAATAATATAAATACGGACACATTTTTCGGACACTCCAGTCTGGCGTGTCCGACAAGCGTTTGGATTGTTTTTTATTTAAGGATATTTCTCTGATATGTTCGATACGTATCCGGACGTGTTAGCGAAGTATCGGTGTCAGATACTATACAGACTAAAATTTTAGCGTGTACGTGTTTCCTAGACTATCAACCAAAGACCAAGGTTCTTTTAGAAATCACATAATAAAACAAGAAGATCTTCTACAATGAAGGAAAGCATATGCTATATAGTTCAAAAGTTTGACCAACAAATAGTCCTGAAAAATCATTGTAAATGCCTTCGTAGAGGTGAGAAAGGCTACTTTGTGTTTTTTTTCTTTTTCATGTGATATAAGAACCTAACAAAAAGTTAAAAGTAGACTATGCCACATAACAAATATATCTCCCAAATATGTAAAGAGCACGTACATCATCCCCTACTTGTCATGGTAAACGCTAAGATATTCTTCATAGCAAGAGCAATACCATATTTTGGCAAAACGTGCAACCAATCAGAAACAGAGCTGAGAAGAAAAAGGCGTAGCAATATCAAATTACAATATTATTTAGTGGAAACATGTTAACTCACGCTCAGGATTGGAGTCAACATATAGCACTAAAGACGCGATTCATCAATTTAAAAACTAACATGTAGTAGTAGCTTACTGAAAGTTGATTTGCTACGACATATCTCTCTTCATCTATTCCAGGAAGCAGCTGCCACATCTGGAAATGACCTTCCAAACTCTTTCTATACTTCCTGCAGTGCACATTTACATCTTTTTTTCCAAGAAAATCAAGAAAAAAAAAGAGGGAAAACTGTTGAAATCTGGCATGATAGCATGAATTACACAACTAGGGCAGTGCAATCGGGCCAACCCGAACCATCTGAAACAACCCGAACCAGACATTGTAGATGCTAATCAACCCGAATTTGATTCCAATCCGACCCGAACTGAACCAATTACAATACGGGTTTGTTCAGGTCCATTTGGCTTCAAACGAATTACAAATGCAAATCAATATATATGCATATATCTGTGTGTGTATGTATATGTATGTAGTTAGTATTCCAACCCGAATTACTAGCATAATAGATGTATACACATATACATGCATAATACATATATTCATGTTGATATATCATCCAAATAATCTCCAAACAATAAAAATCATTGATTTTTATTATAATTTAATGGTCCACCAGATTGTTCAGAATCAATGTAAATAAACGGCATGTAATGAAAGATCATAAAATTATATCATCCAAGTATCAAAATTATACGTAAATTGGTCAATTTTGGATCAATTTTCATTTGGTTTTTTTTCTTTCTCAAATGGAGTTATTAATCATATATTTTTGATATTATACTTTCTATACCGTTCATTTTTTGTTAATTTGGAACCATTCGATACACAGTCAAATTATAATAACAAACAATGATTTTCTTGTTCGGAGGATTTTTAGGTGACAAATCAATATTAATGGAGGCGATCATAAAAAAATGACCTGACCTTATTTATCACCAAATAAGGTCCACCATATAATAGTCTCAATAGACACGCGCGCGCGCCAACACAGACACACACACACACACTATATATATATATTGTGTAACGATAGGGGCCTAATAAAAGATATCCCTTTTTTTGAGAACTTGAGTGAAGATGAATAATGAATATAAAGGACACCTCTTTTAAGACATACCATAAAGAAAAAGCAATCAACAAGCCTTAAACAACATTTACGGTAAACTTTTGCAAGAGAAACAGTTATTTACCCCGGGATTATTTTTGTAGGTGCTCATAGATTTATCGTAACCAATCTCTCTCATTGGTTAGTGTTTCTCCATGAGTATCTACAGTACGATACTGGATGAAAACAAACACGTTTTTCCTTTATGAAAAGAGATAAAACTTCATGCAATAGACGAAGGAATTTGCTATCATCCCACATATCTGTCTTCTTTTCAAGATACCATTTAAAAAACCTTCAAATTCACATAGGCCCTTTCGATGGACTGATATTAGGTTTCGATCTACCGATCTCTTATGAAAAAAGCTATTGCCAAAGCCGGAAGAGTATTGGTCAACCGTTAATGGTTCTTCGGTCAACCGATCCACTATAGAGAATAAAATACGCAAGTTTAGTAGATATCGGTTGACCGATACAACACAGATAGCAATTCCACTCATGTTTAACAACATCGGTCGACTGATTATAAGGTTATCGGTTGATTTATTTATAAGAATAGAAATGCAGAAACATTGTCAAATTCGTTACGGCTATGGTCAAATACCATTTAAATCAAAACCAAGGAGTTGAACACTCCCAGCATCACGCTAGCTTATAACCCAACATGTTAAAACTGTTTCCAAACACTTAGTTCACAAGCTTACATAGTTTGTTTGACATCAAGTATCAAATCATACACATGGTACATGGTACAACCACCAAGATACATGGCTCCGATGACAACCTTACAGAATGGAGCCTCAATACTTAACAGTAATGTTTTCAAAATACTTTGTATTACAAACTGCCACGAGTTAGCCTATCTTAGAACTTCCAAAAGACGAGACGTAAGTGCAAACCTCATTACCTCGAACATGAAGTCACAACCCCGCTCTCACTACTCGCCCAAAGGAGGAGCCTTTCTCTTATTACAAGCACCTGGGGAAACAGAGGGTATGAGTAAAAAAATACTCAGTAAATGACCTACTTTAGCATCCTCCAAAGTTATATGCTAGAGTCGCGGTCCAAAGCTAATAAACCAAGTACATATCAATAAGTTTTTCAGACATATAATCACACATGAATCAACAAAAATCCATCCATAATATTACCAACACAAGAACCAATTCTGATTTTCTTTAAACAATAGCACACATAGTTACATGGCGTCCGATGCCATTCGGCCACTAACGTCTACGGTATCGTAGTGCCAAAAGAGTGTCTAGCGTCTGACCTCTTACTACCTACCTAGGGCCCTCGGGAGGGTCCAACGTTCACTGGTTCCGCAGAACAACCCTTCCTTAAGCTTTTTTAAACATGCTCTTCTATTCCAAGCGACATGCATCATCATGTTAAATGTAAAGAAGGTAATTTTAGCAACATGCAATAACATGCATAGCCATTTAAGCACTCCAAACCTCATGCCATGGCTCTCCGTGCTTGCTGAAAATACAATTTCAATAATATTCCATCATAACCATTTAGAGAGAAGTCATTGGGGCAGTAAGTAATAACATGCATCATCATCTAGCCACAAATACTTCTTAAAATGACAAAGTCATGCAGACGCAGCACTCTTTGACAGCGTAGGATCGCATTATGCATTAACATATAATGTCCATGGAGAACACCTACTTCTAAGAATAACCTTAGCATGTCTTGTATAGCTCTCTACAGCACAAATAAGCAAGAATAAATGAGCTGCAAACAAGAATTTTGACATGCATGAATACTACAGCAATTTACCACACATTTCACCTTGCATGTAATAGTTTCCCGATGAAAAACAACTCACAAGTCTCATCGAAACAAAGACCACAAAGCCACTCACCTCCTCCTTTAATTCCTTACCAATGAGGACCCCAAAAGTCCTCAAAACGCAGTAGGAACTCCCAATGCCACTTCCCTTGCTTCCAAGAAGTTGATGGAACTAGGGCAACTTGTCCGGGGTTCCACGGAGAGCTCGTCAGAGCTTCAGTCAATGGCAGCAGAAATTTTTAGAGAGGAGTGGAGAGAAACAGAAAGTGGGAAAAATAGAAAATATGAAAGAGGGGGAAGAATAGTGCTGGCCAAGTGTTTAAACACTCCACTAACTTGAGTGAATTCCAAAATTATCCAACCAGCAGCTTTAACATCGGTTCCAACCCAGTCTAGGACTAAAATAACATGGTTAGGGTTCATCCGAGCCCAAGTCAAGTTATAAAAGAGGTCTGATCGTGGTGTCAGCAGAACTATTGGTCGATCAATACGCCTTATCGGTCGACTGATCGAGCAAATGCTCTCAGGTTCTCAAGTTGTTATGGGTTTCGATCAACCGATCTATCACGTCGGTCGACAATCCTGACCTGATATAATAATATAGCTGAGATATTCTATATGAGTTTGCTGGAACAAACACTTGGATCTTTTAGCATAGAGTTGATGGTCTTGAAGAATAGAGAGTGCTAATTGGATGAGCTGCAATTCCTTTATCTGCTTCTCAATCTCCTCTGCTTGAGCATGAGAGTATCTGTAGGGTCTGAGGTTGACTGGTAATGCTCCTAGGATTAATGGAATACTGTGATCAAATGGTCTCCTAGAAGGCAAGTGTGTATTGGTTCTAAGATAAAATGAAATACTGTATCTGTCAACCTTCTTCTTTCCAGCAAGTTCAACAACTGCTTGAGCTTCATAAGTAGGCCAATGCATCTTGTCCACCAATGGTTCTCATATGAAACTTTGATCTACACCTGTATCTATAGGATGCTACTTAGAATAGACTTCCCTGTAAGTGGGTATTTGCAGGACCCTGCCAATCTGATGGTCTTGGCTTTCCCTTCTCCTATAATAACATGTAATGGCACATAAACTTTCTCCAGAACTCTACTGTCTCTTGACAGTCCCTCCAGCTTTACAGTTTCTTCCATGTTCTGGAAATGATCAGGGTCAATAGTAGCACTCAACTCCTCCATAGTTGATAGTCTTGCAACAGGCTTAGCACTGCATTGATGCCGCCAACTATATTTATCACCACACCTACAGAAAAGCCTACCTCGTATATTCCAATATGGCATGTGTAGATGGCTGATCTGCCCCCAATTGGCCTCTTCCCGCAAGGTAACCTCCTTAGCTAAGGCAATAGTATAAGCAGCCATGACAGTTCTGAAATTTTCTTTAGCCACCGTGAATTTGATTTTACCTGGAAGACCCCTGATATACAATGACAAATAGCTTCACTCACTCACTGAAGGGTTCTTCTTGCTTCTGCCTTTTATCCTTCAAACTCCTCATGGTAATTATCTATAGTAGATGTCACTTTAAGCTCAGCCAACTCTTGTAGGGGTAACATGAGCTTCCATGGTAAGAACCTATCATAGATAGCTCTTAGAAACATAAACCATGTTATAGAGTCCAAATCTTTGTCCACCATATAGCCATCCAACCAGTCAAATGACTCTTCACCTACGAAGTAAGAAGAAGCATATATGACCTTTTGATAATCGGCTATCTTGTAGAAATGAAAGAACCCCTCAGCTCTTCTTAGTTCTTACACATAATCTCGGGTTATAGGTATCGAAGTTAGGTAAGGTGAGCTTGGGTAGTTTAGGCTGTCTATTGTAGTTTCATGCCAACCGTGATTTAACCCTCTACTATAAGTAGGATAAGGGGAAGTAGGAAACTGCAGAAATTGATTTGCATTTGTCCCAAAAAGTTTGAGCTTACAGGAACAACTGGTGGGGCAAAACAGGATGGAGGCTGTTTGTTGTTGGGCACCATATTTCGCACCAGCTTGCACAAATGGTCCTCCTCTTCTCTGGTTAGGTCAGTAAGGTTCTTCAGCTCCCATCACTCTCTTGGAGTTGCGTCTGTAGCTTCCACTTCCAGAGAATAGGTATTATCTCTAAAGCTCCCCTTCTGAGATATTATAAGGTTCTTCAGCTCTTTGATAGATGATTGCATCCTATCCAGTGTCAGATCAGTGCTATTCAAATATCTGATCCTGCTTCTCCATCGACATGTCCATTCTCGCATCCCTTGCTTCCATCCTCGCATCCACTTTCGTGATCAAGTGTTGTTGGAGGTCCAGGAATCGATCCTCATTCTTGGAGCAGTCATAGGATTCCGCCTCCACCGTCTGAGCATTCTGACCATCAAAGGCACCCTCGATATTGGAGATCTCAAGCTAAAAATGATCGTCTCCTTCTTTGTCAAGGTGAAGCTATGATACCAATTTATTACGATATAGCCGGAGACGGCAATATGCGACGGGAGGTATAGTTCTCACCGCAATCAAGCTAAAAAACTGTCACGATCTAGCCGGAACGGCGATCGTTGACGGTAGGTATTTGTTCTGCGTCACGGTTCAAACCAGCAAGGCCGGTGATCCGCAACCAACAAGTAAGAGCAACATGTCGAATACTAAGGAAATCACAAAATTAAGAAAATCAATCTGTAAATCCTTCAAGAAGTGATTCGATAAGGTGTACAATATCAGAATTTAGGAAGAAGAAAAGAAGATACAGAGTATAGCAGAAGACAGAGAAATTGCTAGAAGAGGAAGAAACTCTGTTAATTCTCCATGTATTTCAGTAGCTCACGCAGGAGCTATTTAACAAGAAGAAGAAAGTATGAAGAAACAGTTATAACTACTTCTCTAAGCAACTACCTCAACTTGCAGCTACTACCCACTTGCAGCAACAACCTCCAGTAACAACCTCTACCACTTGCAATAACAAACTCTACCACTTGCAGCTACTATCCACTTGCAGCAACAACTTCTACAACTTGCACTAACAAACTCTACCACTTGCAGCTACCAATTAATTTTCTTCCGAGCAACTTGATCGACCGGAGTCCTGACAATGCCTCTCCCTCAAAAGACCCTTGTCCTCAAGGGTCAAACTCGGGAAATCTATGCTTCAAAACATAGTAATCTTCCCAAGTCGCTTCTTCTAAGGGAAGATGAGACCATTGAACTAACACTTTGGTAACTGCCCGACCTCCCCTCTTGATCATCTTCCTGTCCAGTATGGCCCTTGGTTCCATAATCACCTGACCCAAATCCCCAATAGGAGGCACAATAGTTGATGTAACAACGTTATGACCAACCCTTTTCTTAAGCCAACTAATGTGGAATACTGGATGCACTTGACAACCTTCAGGAAGTTGCAATCTATAGGCCACAGCTCCCACCCTTTCAAGTACCGTAAAAGGCCCGTAGTATTTGGCCAACAGCTTGTGATTTTGCCTCCTTGCAACTGAAGATTGTCGGTATGGTTGAAGCTTGAGATATACCATGTCACCTACCTCAAATTCTTTCTCAGTACGTCTTTTATCAGCAAAGTGTTTCATCCTTTGCTGAGCCTTAAGTAGCTGTTCCTTCAGGATTTGGTTGATCTGCTGTCTTTGTGCAACTAAGGAATTCACCGCAGCTACCGAAGTTTCACCCGGGTCAAATCCTTGATCAATAGCAAACAAGGGTGGAGGATATCCATATAAAGCCTCAAAAGGTGTCATTCCAATAGAAGAATGGAATGAAGAATTATACCACCACTCAGCCAATGATAACCACTTGGCCCAATCTTTAGGTTTTTTAGCAACAAAACACCTCAAATACATTTCTAGACATTGATTGACCCTTTCAACTTGCCCATCAGTTTGTGGGTGATATGAAGTAGTAAAAGTGAAGATCAATTCCCAATTGCGAGAACAATTCCTTCCATAAATTGCTTGTGAAAACCTTGTCCCTATCAGAAATGATAATACAAGGACACCCATGCAATTTATAGATATTTTCCAAGAATAGTTTTGCTACTTCAGAGGTGGTATAAGGATGACAAAGTGGAATAAAGTGAGCTACTTTAGTAAATCTATCCACTACTACCAACACAGTATTATACCTGACTGAGTAGGGAAGACCCTCTATGAAATCCACATGTATGGTATGCCAAGCCTGATCAGGAATTGGTATTGGCTGGAGCAATCCATTAGGATGCTGATGATCAACCTTGCTTCTTTGACATATGTCACATTGAAGAACATACTGCTTGATTTCCTTCTTCAAACCAGGCCATTTAAAGTTCTGATGAACCCTTGCATAAGTCACTTGAATCCCAGAGTGACCTCCCAGTGGCGAATCATGAAATGCCCTGATAATCTTGCCTCTTAAACCACCCGTAGTACCTACATATAATAGAGAATTCATATACAGTAAACCATTCTGCAAAGAAAAAGGTGGTTTAGCATCAGCTTGTATAGGCAAAATTGCTAGCAATTCTTGAGCCAAGCTATCTCCTTCATAACTAGCTACTATGTCCAATTTCCAAGCAGGAATCAATTGGCACATAGCTAATAGAGGCACACATTCCACATGATCCTGTTGTTCCCTCCTTGACAGAGCATCTGCAACAATATTTTCCTTCCCCTTTTTGTACTGGATGGTGTAACTTAGTCCCAACAATTTGCTCATACCTTTCTGTTGCAATCCAGTGGTTACCTTCTGATTGAGAAGGTAACTCAAACTTTCATGATCAGTTTTGATCACAAAGGGGTGATACCCCAAATAATGCTTCCATTTAGTAGTAGCCATAATGATAGCTAGTAGTTCTTTTTCATAAGTTGGTCTTCCAGCATTCTTGACACCCAATTTCTGGCTAAGAAATGCTATAGGCCTTCCTTCTTGCATAAGTACAGCCCCTATGCCTTCCTGAGAAGCATCGGTTTCTAATACGAATGATTGAGAGAAGTCGGGTAGAGCCAAAACCGGCGCTGTAGTCATTGCCTCCTTGAGTCTAACAAAAGCTGCATCTGCCAATGAAGACCATTTAAAGCTCCCCTTTTTGAGTAAATCAGTCAATGGTTTACTGATGATAGCATAGCCAGAAATGAATCTTCTATAATATCCTGTCAAGCCCAGGAATCCTCTCAGCTTGCCTCACTGATTTGGGTACTGGCCAGTCTAGCATTGCTTCCACCTTTCTTCTATCCGTAGCCAAGCCTTCCTTGGAAATTATATATCCCAAGTACTCAATGTAATATTGCAGAAAAGAACATTTAGACCTCTTAGCATAGAGATGATGTTCACGGAGAGTAGCCAAGGTTAGTCTAAGATGATGAAGATGCTCAGTCTCATTTCTACTGAAAATAAGTATGTCATCAAAAAAGACAAGTATGAACTTCCTTAGGTAAGAAGAGAAGACCTCATTCATTAACGCTTGGAACGTTGCGGGAGCATTTGTAAGTCCAAATGGCATTACCCGGAACTCATAATGCCCACGGTGAGTTCTGAAAGCTGTTTTATAGATGTCTTCATCTTTTACCCTGATTTGATGATAACCCGATCTTAAGTCAATCTTGGAGTACACTTGGGACCCTTGTAGTTCATCCAACAGATCTTCTATCATAGGTATAGGAAACCTATTCTTGACAGTCATGTCATTCAACCTCCGATAATCAACACACATTCGCCAAGTCGAATCCTTCTTTTTAACTAAAAGGACTGGCGAAGCGTAGGGAGATTGGCTTTTCCTTATAACTTGGTGTTGTAGTAGTTCCTCCACCTGTTTCTCTATTTCTTCTCTTTGAGCTGGCGAATATCGATAAGGCCTCAAGTTGACAGGAGAAGCTTCCGGAAGTAAAGGAATGTTGTGATCAAATGCCCTATATGGAGGTAGATGAGTGGGCTCTCGAAAAACATCACTGAATTCAGTCAATAACTGTAGAACTGAGGGAGGTAATGCTTCTATAACATTGGCCACAGGTTCTAGAGATAGCAAGTAACCTTCTCCAGCTCCTTTCAGGATAGAATGTTGGACTTCTTTGCAGCTCATTAACATGAATCCTTCAGCTGCATTAGTTCCTCTGATTTCCACCCTCTGGCCGTCCTTTTGAAAAGAGATGAGTTGTTTACTAGGTGTAAATGTTACTGGTTCGAAAGCTTCGACCCAGTCATTACCAAGAACCAAATCATAACTCAAGGCCTCGAGGACCCTGAACACATAGTTAAATTTACACTTCTGCATCTCCCAAGGAAACTCCATGACTTTGAACTGACTTTTTAATCTTATCTTCCCAGCTAGTTCAATAATAGCTTCAGATGACTCCTCCCGCCATTGCATTTGTTGCACAATAGTAGTATGGATAAAGCTTTGCTCGGCCCCCGTGTCAATGAGGATACTAATAGGAATTGCTCTTCCACTTTGTGGATGTGTACAGGAACCAGATAACCTGATAGTCTTAGATTTCCGTTCACCCGTGATAACATGTAGGGGAACAAAGACCATTTCTGGTGGGGTACTTGAATTAATGGGATTCATTGTAGCTGCTTCTTCAGGCACTGTGTTAACCATCTCCGGAGATAATTCATTATTATCTTCTGGTTGCTCAGTGCTCAGTACTTCCTCCATTGTGGCTAGCTTAGTAACTGGCCTCACAGGACATCTATGGCCCCATGTATATTTATCTCCACAACGGAAACAAAGACCCTGGGAACGCTTCTGCTCAATAGTCAGTTGGGAAGTATTAGCAGGGATCTTATTAGATGGCTGAGTAGTGCTATTATCTCTAGTAGGGCTCCATTTTGATTCTGCTGCTAAGGTAGCCTCCTCCGCCAAAGCTGAAGCATAAGCTTCCAGCACATTCCTTGGCCTTTCTTTTGCCACCCGGTACCTCATATTTCCTGGTAAGCCTCTCAGGAATAAGGAAACAAAACTTTGCTCTGAGATTCTAGGATCATCCTTCTTGACCTGCGACTTCAATGCTTCGAACTCTCTATGATATGCATCTACTGATGTAGTAACGTGCAACTCAGCCAATTCCTGCAAGGGAAATACAAGCTTCCTGGGCAAAAATCTGTCATATATATCTTTTACAAACCCATGCCACGTAATATGTTCTAACTCCTTATCAGCTAAATAGCTTTCAATCCAGTCAAAAGATTCAACATCAGTGAAATATGAAGCTGCATATTTAATCTTCAAATCCTCTTGCAGTTCATAATAGCTGAAGAATAATTCAGCCCGTCTTACCCACAACTTGGGGTTTTGAGTGTCAAATTTAGGAAAATCCAATTTAGGTGGTTTGAGTTGTCTATAATCCCCACCTTTCCTGTATGACCCTCTAGTACCCTCATGCTCATTGTAGTCATTTTCTACTATGGTGATACTGTTATTAGTTCCACTAGCTGAACAATGACTACCATAATTTTGTGGTTTTGATCTAACAAAATTAGTAGGAGTGGACAACAGTGGAGGCTGCTGCTGTCCATAAGCATGCACTGAGTTAGAACTAGTAGCAGTATAGGGAAGCATTTGTTTACCTTCTCTTTGATTTTGCATAGGAATTGGCTTGGCCATAAAAGGAGCAGTCACATTCTTCTGATTAATCGATCTAGACTGCTCATTTGCAGCATAATGTACACCTTGTACTCTAGCCGCAGCTGAATCAGAACTTGATTTGTCCATGGATCCCTTTTGCTGGTTCAGCAACAATTGTAAAGTAACATCAAGACTTGCAAACTTCTGCTCCATCTTGGACTCCAAGGTTCCCAATCGTTGATTCACCCCAGCATCAACGTCTTCTAATCGCCTATGAACCTCTGATAAAGAGGACTGAAAGATATCCATCCTAGGATCAAAGTACTCCAATAATGCCTCCTCCCGATGGATAGAATCTGAAGGACCTTTATCCATTGCATCCGTAGAATGTTCCTCCATTATCAACTCGGCTTGTTCTTGGATGTCACATAGCAATTTCTGCTGCTTCTTAGTCATTGACCTGATATTAAATGATAATTTGGTGTGAGATCTGTAGCCAGGAAGAGCTCTGATACCAATTTGTCACGATCTAGCCGGAACGGCGATCGTCGACGGTAGGTATTTGTTCTGCGTCACGGTTCAAACCAGCAAGGCCGGTGATCCGCAACCAACAAGTAAGAGCAACACGTCGAATACTAAAGGAAATCACAAAATTAAGAAAACCAATCTGTAAATCCTTCAAGAAGTGATTCAATAAGGTGTACAATATCAGAATTTAGGGAGAAGAAGAGAAGATACAGAGTATAGCAGAGGACAGAGGAATTGCTAGAAGAGGAAGAAACTCTGTTAATTCTCCATTGTATTCCAGTAGCTCACGCAGGAGCTATTTAACAAGAAGAAGAAAGTATGAAGAAACAGTTATAACTACTTCTCTAAGCAACTACCTCAACTTGCAGCTACTACCCACTTGCAGCAACAACCTCCAGTAACAACCTCTACCACTTGCAATAACAAACTCTACCACTTGCAGCTACTATCCACTTGCAGCAACAACTTCTACCACTTGCACTAACAACCTCTACCACTTGCAGCTACCAATTAATTTTCTTCCGAGCAACCTTGATCGACCGGAGTCCTGACAAAAACCAATTATCTGTGATGAACTGAATAACAAGATAATACGTCGAACACTTGAAAGAAAGAACAAAATCAAAAGGAACATCTCTCTATTAAATCTTGTAATATTTACAAATCAATAGAGAGCATGTGGAATTTTAGATTGAAATGAAATTCACAACTAGAAGTAGAAAGAACTAAGGTTGCGTTTGGTTCGTAAAATCTTGATAGGATTTCTAGAAATTTAACACGCGGGAATGCAGCATTCCTATGGATGCAACATTCCCACAAATAAGGTAATCAAGATTCTCATGGGAGGGGGTGAGTATCTTGATTCCCTACAAGATTACTTACAGGATTACTTTTTGTTTCCAGAAATGCCCCTGATTTTATTCAAATATTTTATTAAAACAACCCTAATAACAAACCATTCAGTAATTTTTTCTTTCTTCTCCGGCGCTCATTTCTTCTCCATTCTCTAATTTTGTTTGGTGCAGGTGGATTTGGTGTCGACAATCCTCTAATTTTGGATTTGGTGGATTTGGATTTATTTGAATTTCTTATATGGATTGTAATAAATAGACTTGAAGCTATAACTATTTTTGTATAATTTTATTTACAGTAAATTTATGATAGATTATATTTTTACTGGATTAAAGTATATTTTCAGAAAATATGTGTATTTTATTTTACTATATTTTATTTAATTTCTGAAGGGAGTATTTTGGTAAACTTCTACCATATTTCAAGGAATGTTGTAAGTAAACCAAATAAAGGAAAGCAGCATTCCCAGGAATTTAAACAATTTGAAACAACGAACCAAACGATGGAATATATCATTTCTGAGAATGCAATTCATGGGAATCTAGATTACTGGGGATATAACATTTCTGAGAATTTTGCAAAGCTATGAACCAAACACAACCTAAAAGAACAACGATGAGAGGTAACACGTTTAGTTAACGGCATTCGTCGTAGTAGCAGCAGCTTCATTAGACAGTAGCGTTGAGCATTACTCGAATTTATTCGAAAAACCGAACCGAGCATACTCGAACAAAGCCAAAACTTCGGATTCAGTTCAAGTCGGCTTTTGTTCGGGTCGACTTTTCAGCAATTCGGGTACATGCAATTAAATTTGGATTGGAGTATATACTTTCGGGTCGGGTTCTACCCGAAATTAATGGATATGAGCATAAAAAGAATAACTTGATTGGGCCTTATCAAATAATTGCCCATCACATAGCTTTTAATGTCTAGGGTTTTTCTCCCTTTGAGAAAAGTTTCCACCAGTAGCATTTTAATTGTTGTTATAATAGAAACAAGTGAAACAAACAGAAAATAAGTGGGAAAACAAGTTGGTCACCGTCTATTCATCTCTCCATTAGACATTCTCAACAGCGAGATCTCCATCTAGCGAGATCCTGACATGAAGTTGTAATCTATGTTTTGACAAATCTTTCCATAAATTTCTACAGCTTGGGAAAGTTATCAACGGGGCATA
>MJHO01000367.1:0-11272 GCA_002076135.1 Xerophyta viscosa | reverse complement strand
GTTCGGTGCACCATAAGGTGGAGGGATGGATGAAAATGCCATGGACTGAAATGCCATTGGTGTAGGCGTCATATAGGAGCTTGTTCCTGGGTGAAATGGCGCTGCAAAAGTTGCTGGAATACACCCAGAACTTGCTGGAATTTCCCGAAACAGAACATTGCTTCAGCTCGGGTCGCGTCCGATTTGGCTCTGTTTTCCAGAATCTTGCGGTGGGACTGTTCTGGAGCATTGTTCTCTGACTGTACGCAGGTATAGCTGCTAAACATCATCTGAGATTTGCTGGAACTTGCGGAGCGTCAAGGGCAATGCATTGGTCTTCGTTTTGAGCTGCCGACGTGCACAAAGCATTTCGTCGAGTTTTGGTGTACGGACGGCTTTGTCGTTCATCTCTTTCCACTTGAGCTTGTAAAAACTGAGATAAAAATGGTTGTAAGCGAGGCTATTTGCTCTACAAGAGGCTTATTTACCTCGGCTTGCTCAGATTTTTCTTGCACTTCTCGGGATTCTTCTCCGAAGGTGGTAGGCCTCCATGGCTCCGGATACGCCTTCCTTGTATGACGGGTGTTTGTAACGCCTTTGTTGGCACATGTGCGAGCTTCACCACCACTCAGGGACGGACCTTGCTCTGATTCCACTTGATCCGGCGATGTCCACGGCTTCAGCCTCAAAAGCTCTCTCAAACGCTCGCTCATCCGGAGGAGGAGATTGAGGGAGATTGGTTTTAGAGGTTGGTGGTTGTTCTTGGTGGTGACCGAAGAGGTCGATAAACTCTAAGGCTCGGCTAGGGGAGCTGTAGGGAAGCTAGTGGGCTGTAGAAACTCCGGTAATCGGAGTTAGGGAAGGGTCGCCGGAGCTAAGACTGAAAATGGCTCGCGGTGAGAGCTTGTTTTTGAGCTCGGGTGAGCTAGTTTGCTCGATTGAGCTTTGGAACTTGGATTTTTCTTGAAGCTAGTATGGAGACTAAGCTTAACATTCAAAATGCAGCCCCAAAGGGAATAAATACAGAAAGTTCTGACTCACTAGTTATAACTCTAGAGTCTACTACTAATTACATCATTAAAAGATAAATGACAAATTACCTCCTAATGACACTTGGTGTAAGCTTAGAAGCTTTTGACACCTTATGGACCACTTGGACACTTAGGGCACATGTAATTAAGCTAATTATTAAGAAAACTAACTTAATTACAGCAAGATTGAACTTTTCTCGCGCTTAGGCGCTGTGGCCGCGCGCCGCGCCCACGTGCGCGCCGAGCGCGCTCGGGTGAGCACAGGTGCGCATGGGCGCCCTTGGGCATTTTGATTTCTCTTCGCGTTCTGATTGTGACGCTATGATTTGGTACCGCCATTTTGAAGGTGCACAGACTTCGAGAAGACCTTGGACTTGCTTCGAACTTCTTTGGATTGATCTTGAACTTTGCTTGAACTTGCACTTGAAACTTCTTGCATGTGCTGATGTGCGCGGGCATGCGCGTCACTTGGCGTGAGAGCCTTGATGTGGCCTAGGCTTGCCGCAGTTTCTTCGACTTGGGCGTCGACTAATATCCTCCTGGATCAGGCTCCGCATCAGAATTGGAAATGGCTCAGTCAAATTCGATTTGGGCTCGACCGGATTAAAAATGATTCAGTCTAATGAAACTGGGCTCGGTTGGATTGAAACCGACCGAGCCCGAGCTCGTTATGGCGCGGCGGCTGAACCCGCGCCTGAATTGAATTTTCTCTTTTTTTTTTTTTTTTTGCGGCCGCGTGAGCTCCGGGCCGACATCGGGTCCCTGGATTCAATGTGGTGTCAAAATTTTGGTTCGACGTTGTATTGATTTCGGATATTTGAGAATTATTTCGGTTATCGTTTTTTATTTTTTTATTTCCGCCGCGTGGCTCGTCGCCCGACAAAGCCACGGCAGTGCCCTGGTGAAGTCGTATACCTTGTAGAGATTTCTAATGCCATGGTTATTGAGGCATTTGGATGCGTACCTAAATAACGATTTTCGGTTTTTAAGCTTTTTCCGGCGACGGCGGCGAGGGCAAAGCCGTGCGGACGGCGGACAATGTCTTCGTAGATGTTCGGCGAAGCTTGTGACGAGTTGCAGTAGGCTCTCTCTCAATCTCTCTCGTTCTCTTTTGATTTTTTGTTTTTCAGCCGAGAGCTTCCTCCCCCGTCGGTGCTCCCGATCGCCGCCTCTCTCGTCCGCGTCGAGCTCCCCCTATAAATAGCCGCCGAGGCGCTGGCAACGTCGTAAGTTCCCAAGACCTCTTCCTCCGCGCGACCGCTTCTCCCGGCGCCGTTTCTACTGCTTGAATATTTCCTTTCCTTTTTCTCGTATTACATAAATAATCTCCTAGTTTCTTAAATTGCAAACACGGCCTACAAGGATTTTACAAAATCTTGGATTTCTATCTTCTCTTTTTTCAAAGATGACCCCTCTCGTATAAAATTTTGGTTTTTACGAAAATTCCTCGTTCGTGTGCGGCCTCGTTAAATTTCTAAACAATCATGTACGTCCATATAGTCTCAAATTAAGCTAAAATAAATAAATTTAATCATGTAAATCAAGATTTTAAGCTTAATCGAGTTTATCGAATAAAATCGGGACGGTAGTCCGGACAAAATGGGGTGTCTACACATGTTATGAAAGTAATTTTTTTTATAAAACTTGTGTATTTGCAACCAATTTTATATTGGCAACAAATGATATTAGAAGCCAATTAAATTGGGCTTTTAAAGAATTTGTTATCTAAAGCTAATTCTAGGTGGTTTTTTAAACAACTGAAGCCGATTAGATGTTGATTTTAGATAACTTTAGAGGCCAAATAAAGTCAACCTTTAATGCATATTTTTTTTCAGCAGCCAATATTATATGGCATTTGAAATGATCTGAAGCTAATCCGGCATTGACTTTAGATAACTTTAGAGGCTAAATAAGGTTGGCATTTAATGTATAATTTTCAGAAGCCAATATTATATTGCCTTTAAAATAACCTAAAGCCAATTTGGTATTGGCTTTAGATAATTTTAGAGGCTAAATAAGGTTGGCCTTTAGTTATATATTTTTCAGAAGCCAATATTATATGACTTTTAAACTGACACGAAGCCAACCACATGTTGGCTAAGCTGACTTCAGAGGCTAAATGAGGATGGCATCTAAAAACTAAACTCATCAAAGGTCAGCTAATGTTGCCTGCTGAAATGTCTTTTTAAAAGCAACTATTTATATTGGCCTCGCAACGCTTTAGCGGCAAAATTTAGAAAGCCGACCCCGAGGCCAACTTTTTTGGCCTCTGATAATTTCAGAGGCCTAAAATAGTCTATAGAGGCCGATTTGCTTGGCTTTTGAAGGGCATTTTTCTTGTAGTGAACTTACAAATTTTATACCAGATTCCCGATTTTCCCGGAATTGAGGCTTTGAAACTTCGGGTATTATACCCGAAATTACTAAACTAGAAACTCTAGGATTGCTACATGCACAAACTTACCTATGGAACAGTGCTCGAAGAGAGTAAACGGACCCTAAGGCAGCGCAGTCCAAAAAATGGAACTCGGCCGGAGACCAAGGTGACTGGCGGCAAGGCCGGGATAGCTCGATCGACCAAAGACTCGTGCGGGACCGAATGGAGCATCGTCAAGCGGGAGAAAGAAGGATCGGCCGAAGAGAGACGACAAAAACGGATTCAACCATGCGCAGTCGAGTGGCTGCATGCGAGAGGAGACAAGAGTGAGAGGTGACTGCACGAATCGGTGTTGTCACGAGGCTAGAATTCCTAGTGACCTACGCGACACCTAGACCCGAATAGCCTAAATTTAGCCTGACTCTAGACAAGAAACGAGAGAGAGATTTGGTGGAGATGCCCCGTTTTACTTGAATGAAGAAAAGTGAGAGGTGCCTAGGCTCTCTACAAGGCAGTCTATATATACATGTCCCCAAGACAGTTACAAGAATTCCTAAGGTCACTAAGAGGCATTAAAGAGGAGTTAGTGCTGATACTTAAGATCTGTAACTCCTGGAGATCCTTTAGTTTCGTAACTCTCGCATTAAAGCTCCTTTGTGTAACTCCCGATCATTCAATTAGGCCCGCGCGCTTTGTAGAGCCGTTTGTACAGCGGGTTCGATCGAGTCTAATTCGGCCAAACCTCACTGTGTGGACATTCCTCCCCCACCCTAATCAGGCGACGCCCCTGTCGCCTCCTCGGAACGAAATCGCTCGATCGTCTCTTGGAACTGCCATAGATCATTGGCTAATTCCCAGCTAGCTTCACTCCTTGGCTGCCCCTTCCAATGAATTAAATACTCATTGGAACGTCCCACTTTACGATGTGCAATGACTTCTTCGACTTCCTTGTCATAAGATGCCTTGACTGCGAAAGGGGCATGTTTCGACTCCATCCTTGCTAGGTCTTTCTTCATCCGCATGATATGGTTTTGAAGTAAACTCACATGGAAGACAATGGTGGAATTTAATTTCGGGTGGCAAAGCTAACTTGTAGGCCACTTTGCCCACCCTTTTGACCACAGGGAAATGTCCATCATACCTCCGTTGTAGTGCTTGCTGAAGATGTGAGTTGCGTTGGGTGAGATAGCTAGTCTTTAGCAAGACCAAGTCCCTGACTTGAAACTCTCGTGCGCTCCTCTTCTTGTCCGCATACTTCTTCATTCGCTCGGCAGCCTTGGCAAGTTGCGCTCGAGCGATGTCCGCTTGCTCTTGCCTAGCCCAGAGGCGAACTTGTAGGATCATAGGACTCCGCCTAATATATCCTGTGGAAATTGCATGAGGTGCCAAGGGTTGATACCCCATAACAAGCTCAAAGGACTCCGTTGCGTAGATTCACTCCCGCTATACAAAAGTTGTAAACGAAAACTGTGCAACATCTAGCAGTTTGGCCGCAATCCCTTTGATTTGCGGAGACATAATGTCGCAAATATATCTCCAGCAAGTGATTGGCCCACTCGGTTGCCCATCCGTTTGCGGGAGCATGCTGGTTGACATATGGATCTCAGATCCCATGATCGCGAATAACTCCTTCCAAAATCGACTGGTGAACCGGTTATCTCGATCACACACGATCGAATGTGCAAGCCCCAATATTTTGCCACATGCTTAATGAAGAGTTTCGCCGTATGCTCCGCTATGAGATCCTTAGCGCTGCCACAAAAATGGCATACTTCGTGAATCGGTCCACCACAATCATAATCACGGTACAACCCTCGGATAGAGGCAAGCACGTGATGAAGTCCATCGAGACGCTCTCCCAAAGACGTTATGGAATGGCTAGTGGTTGAAGTAATCCCGCCAGTGCTTGTTGCTCAACATTGTCTTGTTGGCACATAAGACAAGTTTTGACATAGGCCTCGATGTCACCCTCCATTTTTGGCCAAAAATTTGCATCCCCTACGAGTACTTAGGTGCGGCGAACCCCAGGGTGTCCTGCCCATTTTGGAGTCATGACACTCCCTCATGATCTTCCGCCTAAGGCCTCCATGCTTAAGCACATAGAGCCGCCAACCCATAGTGAACAGTAAGCCGTCCTCCTCCCAAAACTTCTTGGTTCGGCCTTGCTGCGCAAACTGCCAGTAAGGTTGTTTGGCCTGAACACTTAAATGTTATATCTTCGCATGACGCGCCCCCCATCAACGCTAGACTCTTGGACCCATGCTCATGCCGCCAAAATGTGGCCTTAACATGATAAAGCATCGGCCACCATTTTACCGCGCCCAGGCTTGTACTCCCAAATATAAGTCGAACTCCGCCAAAGAAAAATCTTGCCATCGTGGCTGCTTGGGTGAAGAGCTTCTTCTCGTGTTGGAAGTTAGCTGGTTTGCAACATTAGTCTTCCACCGAAGCGAAGGCTTGAGCACAACAACGATTATTAACGCTAAGTTTAAGCAATGAACGATAGCGGTCATCTCCTTCTCCTGGACAGTGTAACGCCGCTCCATATCGTTTAGCTTACGACTCTCAATGGCAATCAGATGCCCATCCTACATAAGCACTCCGCCAATGGTAAAATCAGAAGCATCAATTTGTACCTCATAATGTTTGCTGAAGTCGGACAAGGCTAGCACTGTTCCTGCACCATTATTGCCTTCAAAGTAGCGAATGCGGCTTGACAACCCGCATCCCATGTCCTATGCATGCCCCTTCTTCAGCAAATCCGTGAGGGGTGCCACAATTGCTGAGTAGCTCAGCTCCTGATAAATTGCCGGTAAGTTAGTTGCAAGGCCAAAGGAATGACTGTAGCTCGGTAACCTCTAGGTTGGCTTCCCATCAACAATGGATTCGCACTTTGGCCTTATCCATCCGCCATGCATCCTTCCAGATTACGTGACTAAGAAAGCGCACCTCCTCTTGAGCGAAGATGCACTCTCTTCTTGACATATAGCTCATTGTCAAAGGAGGGCCCCCGAAAACCTGGTCTTAAGTGCTCAAGATGGCTCCCGAAGATCTTGGCTATACACGCACAATGTCGTCAAGGTAGACAACAACAAACTTATTAAGTAATGGTTGTAATACCTTGTTTATAAGGGTGTAAAAGGTTGCCTGTGGATAGGTGAGTCCCAAGGGCATAACCTTGAACTCAAATAGCCCATCTCGCGTCACGCACGCAGTCTTTGGCTCGTCTTCCTCTACGATGCGGACTTGATAGTATCTCGACCTCAAGTCTAGCTTGGTGAATAATCTTGCCTGTCCAAGCTGGTCGAACAAGTCCCCAATATGAGGGAGTACTTTTTCTTAATAGTGATCTTGTTGAGCGCCCGGTAGTCGATGCACATACGGAGACTCCCATCGTGCTTTCCCTGGAACAACACTAGTGCACCGTAAGATGCCTTGGACGGCTGGATATACCCCGCATTGAGAATGTCCTTGCGTTGTTTCCTTAGCACCTCAAGCTCTGGCGGTGCCATACGATATGCCACCCAAGCTGGTGGCTTGCTCCCTGGAATAAGCTCGATCTTATGATCTACCTCCCTTCAAGGTGGCAAGTGCTTGGGAAACTCTATGGACATCACTTCTCCAAACTCCTTGAGTAAAGCAAGCACCTCCGCAGGACCTTACTCGGTCAAGGGCTTGCCTTCATCATCCTGGATAAGAGATGCTACGACTGTCTCGCATCCTTTCCACAGCCCCTTAGACACTTGCATGGCAGAGAGCATTTTACCTTGGATAACTCTGCGGTGAATGGGGACAGTGTGAGTTCGTTGTTTGATTTGTTTTGTTTTATGAATTATGTTTGGAATTTATGAGGTGTGCTCGGTTGTATTTTCGTTATTCATGCATGCGTGTTCGAGCGTACCACGGGTGTGTCATGTGGTTGCTGACCCCGTTAGCACGAGGGAGTGCTTGGTTGTGTGCGTGTCGGGGTTGGGTGTTTGTTTTGATTGGATATGTGCTGTGCAAAGTACTTTCGGTCGACCGATTCCTGTTCCGGTCGACGATAGTTTGCGTGCAGCCAATGGAGAAAAGTTCGAGACTTGTGTTGTTTTGTTTTTACCCCCTGTCAGCCACTTCTCCTTCTCCCGCGCCTGGAGCCGTATTCCCTGAACCTAGGTGAGTTCCCCATCACTTCTCCTGTTGTTTCACTTGGTGTTTGATCATCCTATCTCTCCCTCCCTCACCTCTTGGCTCTTCTTGATCTAGCTTTTCTCCCGGGTGTTTGCGAGTTGTGGTGGGGTTGCGTTTTTGCGAGTTTTCTGCCGAGCCCTCGAGGTGAGTGGTTTGCACACCTCTTGCTTGTATGTGATTGTGGTGTTGGTGTATGCTATTGAGATTATTTATGTGATACAAGTATGATTATATGATATTTAGAAATTGTGGTGGAACCCTAGATTTTTGTGATATATGGTTTATGAGCATGTTGTGATGTAGCATGATGGTATTGTGTTATTACATGCTAGTGTGATTTGGGTAACTATATGAATCAATGTTATTGGTAACTATGTGGTGAACATCGGATGGGATCACTTTCTTATTTACGGAAATGTTGGATTAAATTGCAATATGTTGGTTAATGTGATATCATGATTTGGAATATGTTATTAGTGTGGAAACCGTTGTATGTCTATCACCAGTACTTATGCAATTGGTTTGCCCAATGTGAGTATTGTTGTGATTGTGGACATCGACACGTGAGCGCTAATGAGATTTGATAAAGTGAAAATATTTGTGGTGAGGCTCTTTCGTTGGACTACATCGCCTAGGTTCGCTCTCCCGTAAGTCGATAGGATATCGACCGGGATCGAAATGGGACGATGTGGGCGCCGGAGTCCCAGATTTGTTGTCTCGAGAGAAGAGAGATCGGTGGGCGTAGTTAAGGCCAGCCCCGAGGCAGGGTGGCGGCTACGAGACCAGGGAGGCTTGAATCGGAAATTCTGGAAATTATTGCTAGTATATCAAGTAACTCCCTTAAGGCCAAAAGGGATCGCCCCCGCTTGTAGGTACTGGGGGAACGCGACGTGCACCGTGTTTTTGACCCAAAATCCTTAGTGGCTACGGTACCTAAAGGGTGTGTTGCGTTGCAAAAATGCAGAAAGGACTAACGGGTGATTTAGTCAGCAAAACGAATAACATAAAGAAAGTAAAGCATAATTGGTTTGGTAATGGGAATATTTTATTTACAATGATGATGTTATTGGTTAATTGGCTAATGGCTTTACTTGGTATTTATTTGGCTTGTGTTGTGGTTTGGTGCGTTTTTGGTGAGAGGTGCCGCGAGCGATAATTCGCGCACTCATGAGTCATTATGACTCATCCGTTGCTTTCTTCTTTTTTCAGATTCGTTAGATCGTGGGAAGCCACCGGCAAGAGGGTGCTAACTTCCCAACGCTAGTTTGGAAAAGACTTTGGGAAGGGTTACTTTTGGGAAGGGTTACAATTGTACATAACCTTAGTTGTATAGTTCGAGCATGTAAAGAATTAACTTTTGGAAGCACTAACTTAAATTTTGTATTTTTGAGTGGTTTGTAAACCTTTGGAATTTAAACCTTAGTTGAGAAGGTTTAAATTTCTAAAGGATGTATAATTTAAGCTTATGATGTAAATGGATATCTTTGTCATATTTTTTTTGTGTAAAGAAATCTCCGATTTGGAGTTTGGATCTTGTCGTGTGTGCATTTGGATATTTGGGTACTTGTGACATTTGCGAATGAATGAAATTGTGGTTTGATCAAAATTTGGCTACTTGAGTTCTTAAAAGTTCGGATTTCGACGTTTCGAAAAATGTCTTGTTTAATGAGGATTGGATGTGCTTTTGGTTGGAAATCGATACCTGTATGTGTATTTTGGTTATATGTATGTGAATACAAGGTATTTGAATGATTTGGAAAATTGTTTAAGAAAATGGGGTGTTGGGTATTTGGTTGCTGCAAATCTGTTTTTGCAGAACCTGCAGGTATCGGTCGACCGAAATATTGGATCGGCGACCGAAACCTGTAGCTGTTCTGTTATACGTTTCTGGTCGATTTCCGGTCGACCGATAAAACGATCCGGTCGACCGAAAGTAGCTCTGAAATTCATCGTCAAATTTTCCGTATTTGGTTTCCGATTTTGATTTCGATGCTTTGAGGGGTTTTTTTATAATTACTAAGCTAGAGGTTTTGGTAAATCCCAAATCTTTCGGAAAAAATACAGGTTGAGCCGGTATTTCGAAAATACGGTTTTAAGGTTATTTACATAAAGTTTTAAAGAGGTTTGGACCTTAGATTGCTTAGGATCCTCTTGTGTCATCTGTGGAGATTGATATAAAAGTATCCTATGCAAATTGAGCTCGGGTTGAGACCGAACCACGTCCCCCGCGGGTTCTCGTCTCGGACTGAATGTCCAGGTTACGGCTCAACCATGTTTTAAATTTGAGATTTTTTGGAAAAAACCTTGAGGTTTTTTTATTTTGGGATCTGAAACGAACTCCTTGGTTGTTTAAGCTTCCGCAAAACTGTTTATTTCAAATTAATTCTTTGGAAAAAAAAATTTATTTTCCTCCGTCGCGGGTCGTGACAGTTATTGTATCAGAGTATTGTGTAACTTATTGCTTCCTAAACAACTAAAATTTGTAAACTAATGGGTTGTGAAAACGAGAGTAGGACGTTAGAGTAATCGTTGATTAGGTTGTTGTGGTTGTAGGATGCCGCCACGAGGTCGTCCGCGTCGGGTTCCGAGTCCGGATATGCCGGAGGAGCCTCGAGTTAGCGAGGATGTGGTTTAGGCCTTCGGGATGTCGTTCGGGCTGTGCTGGACGAGCCGCAGCGCGAGCAAGCTGAGAATCCCAGGTCCGGAACCTACCTTGTTTCCGGAGTGGGTGAGGCCGTCCCTGTTCAGGCAGAAGTTGTTATTGAGGATGCCGATGCGGGAAGAATATTTACGATAAAATTTGGGCCGATTTCATAAGTTGCGACCTCCGAGTTTTGAGGGTGGTTCAGATCCAGATATGGCCGATACTTGGCTCCTAGCTGTGGAGAAGTTGTTTAAAACTTGAACTGTCCGAATGGTTTCGCGTGCCTTTAGCAGCTTTTTACGTTTTTCGGGAGAGGCCGAGACATTGGTGGAAGGTGTGGAAGAATCGGATTGGACAGTTTGGTTCATGGGCCGATTTTCCTAGTGTTGTTCAACCGGCAGTATGTTCCTCAGTCCGTGAAGAGGACAAAGGAGGAAGAGTTTGAGAGGCTGAAACAGGATAGTATGACCGTCTTGGAATACCACGCCAAGTTTATGGCGTTAGAAAGATATGTTTCGCATCTTCGTGCTGACAAGTTGCGTATGGCGAGGAAGTTTCGAAATGGTTTAAAATGGGATGTTATCAGTAGGATGGCAGGGAAGGAGTACGCCACGGTTCATCAGATGTTGGAGAGGGCGCAAAATATTGAGGCCAACTAGGCCCGTGAGAAATCCGAGAGAGTACAGAACGATCCGAAAGGGAAAGGAAAGTTCGTGTCTAAGAAGAGAAAGTTCGGTGTCTCTACCGATACCCGAACCGTTTCAAGTGGGGAGGGTAGGCAGCCGAGACCGATATCAGAGATTGAGTGCTTTCGCTGCCATGAGAAAGGGCATTACAAATATTAGTGTCCGCGGTTACCGTCGGGAAAGCAACAGTCATACGGACAGTCGGGGGTATAGTTTCGGCAGCCGCAGCAGAGGGCACCATTTCCGCAGCCGAGACCGCAGTATCAGCAGTACCGACCACCGTTCCCGCAGCAGTCCCAGGGGAGTTCCGCGACCAGACCAGTAGGGCAGCAAGAACCGCCACCTAGAGTTTCGGGGAGAGTTAATGCCTTGACGAGCGAGGAAG
>MJHO01000366.1:0-47052 GCA_002076135.1 Xerophyta viscosa | reverse complement strand
TAATAAAATTTATTTTAATAAAAATTATCCATATTATAGAACAAAATATATATAAAACTGGATATCATAATCGTTTCACATTATTTCCAAATAATATTATTATTTTATATATAATAAGTATAATAATTGTCTTACTCTAATAATATGTGATAAATTAAATATAATAAAATTAATTATTAAATTTAATAAAAAAATAAAAAAAATAATATTATTGTTTTATATTGATGAGTTACATCCATGCATCGCACAGATGCAAAACTAGTAAATTGCTAAATTCAAATATATACATACTGAAGCACATCTTCCTGGTTGTAAGACATAAGTTTTAAAATTTTATAATAAAAACTAAGAGATGCAGTAAAAACAAATTATACCTTCGTAACTTATCATATTTAATTTATAAAAAAAGGAAATTTTGAGAATCGCATCCCCTTAATAGCTTTTAAGCAAACAACACTATCCTATTTAGTATATAGGCATAATATATTTTTTAGCCCCTGAACTTTATAAAAATGTGCCTCTATAATTCTGAACTTTAAACTGTACTCGCGATAACCCTGAATTACGAAAAAATTTCCACATAACCTTACGTGAAATGACCAAAATACCTATGTCTTTTTTCCCTGCCAAATTTCCATCTTCTTTTTTCTATTCCTTCCCTCTGGTTCTCTCTCTCATTTCTTCGGCGAACTCGCTCCGTTTTCTTCGGCGAACTCGCTCCGTTTTCTTCGGCAATCTTGCTCCCTTCTCCGACTATCTTATCCGGTGATCTCTCCTCGACTTTTTTTTTTTCTCCAATTATCTCTCTACTTCTTATTTATCTGGTAGTCATTATTTCTCCACTTTGTTTGGTGATCCCTCCGGCAGTCGCATAAACTTATAAAATATCAAAAACATCATTTCATGAAAACGATGTTGTTTATATTTTATAAGTTAATACGACCGTCGGAAAGAACACTAGACAAAGTAGAGAAATAGTGACCACTGAAGAAACGGGAAGTAGCGAGATAGTTGAAGAAAAAAAAGAAGTTGAGGATTGATTAGCAGATAAGATAGCCGGAGAAGAGAGCAAGCTCGACGGAGAAAACTGAGCAAGTTCGCCGGAGAAATAAGAGAGGGAACTGGTGGGGAAGAAATAGAAAAAAAGAAGAAAGAGATTTGGCGGAAAAATGATGTGGGCATTATGGTCATTTCATATTGTAAAAGGGTTTTTTTTTTTGCCAAAACTAAATAAGGGAGTGTTGTTTGCTTACAAGATTGGGGGCGCGATTTGTCAAAATTGCCAAAAAAAATCAAGCCGAAACACAGAAATTTCTTTAAACGGACGATTAGTAGAGATACAAAAAAAGCCCATGCCTGCGGGCTGACACGCGGCCCACACAGCCAGTGCCGTCCTCGGTTCGACCCATGGCCATGGTCGTACGTGCAACGAAAGACCTGCATGGCTGAGTAGTGCGGGTCAGCTGGCTGAAATCGGCACGCGGGCTAACCATGCCAGCCCGCACGGTCGATAATTTTATTTAATTTTTTAAGGTAGTAGCTGCTTTTGCTAGATCAGGTACGCCACTGTGGCCAACCTGCACGGCCGTCATTTTTTTTGCAAGTAGCAGCTGCTACTGCCTTTGCAAGCGCAAGCAGGCAGGCCACTGGCTGCACCAGCACGAAGATAGAGGTCATGTGTAGCATCTGAGCTACTGCTACCATCGCCCAGCGGCATTCTTTTTTTTTTTTTAAAAGAAAAAGCACTCGTGCAGGCGACCGGCCCGCACCGGCGCTAGCTCTGCAAGCCACTAGGCCGAGCCGAGTTCGCACGAGCGTACGGGCCTAGCTCGGCGGGCCACTGGGCCCAGCCAAGTTAATGCTCTAGCTCGGCTGCCGGCTCGGCCCGTGTAGCGGGCAGTACAAGCTGCTAAAGTTCCGGCTCGCATTTCTTGTATCTCTAACGATTAAAAATATATATTTTTTTTCTCAATTTCACAGCGAGCTGCGACTTAATTAACGGATTTTATAGTCCAGACTCCAGCGCAGCGGAGGATGCAAAAGAACGTGTAAAAAGCTATTGGTTGTAATTTACAAGAAAAAGAAAAGGAAAAAAAAAGTCCAATGGATCCGACAAAAAGGAAGAAAATATGAACTTGTCGCTTCGCTTATATAAGACGGAGACTGGCGGCTGGGCTGATGGGCGTAGTAACGGGGGGAAAGAAATTAAAATGGGGAGCACTAGCGGTGTTACTTGCGACGTCGCCGGCGGCGATGTAGGTGGTGATCTACGGCGGTGGTGCGAGGAGCTGCCGAAGATTGAGCTCCATGCCCACCTCAACGGCTCCGTCAGAGACTCCACGCTCCTGTTCGATTCCGTCTCTATTTCTTTTCAAATCTTTGTTGTTTTTACATTAATTACCACGTATGGCTGGCTCGCATCTATATCTCATTTCAAACGAAAATTTTCTTTTCTTCCCAGCTTATAACCCGGCAGTCACTTCCTGTTGTGTTGCGGCTTCTATCTTCTGTTTCGGTGTATGAAATAGAATTCATCTTTAGGCTTCTAATTGCGAAGGGAGGGGGTGTCCCAGTTGTTGAGGAGTGCGAATTCACCCCCCAACAACCTGGGTTTAAAACCCAGGTCCTCCCCATGGGAAAGGCGGATTTACTCTGCCGGTATGCATGAGGTGTACCAGGCAGGAGCTTCTCTGATGGTGGATCTGGGCTTCGGACCCCCGAAGGGTTATCTATCATGCGGGACCACACTTCGGCCGAGTACTGGCTGGGTTTCCCTCGTTAATCTCAAAACTAACAAAAAATGCGGAAGGTTTATCTATCTTGCAGGATCCACAGTTGGGCCGAGTACTGGCAGGGTTTCCCTCGTTAATCTCAAAACTAATAAAAAACGATTGGGCGAGCACCGGCAGGGTTTCCCTCGTTAATCTCAAAACTAATAAAAAAATGTGGTTGTCTAATGTTTTCTCCATAAAAATTTTTCTTGTGCTAATTTGATCTTCAGGACTGTAGCTGGGTTTCTGTTTAACAGGAAGGTATTCTGGTTATTTTGTCCTGTATGTAAACTTAATTGTCAGAGAACCAATTTTGCAGTATGGGAAATGACAAGATAAATATACTTCTAGAGTATTGTGCTTTTTATAATTTGAGTTTCATTGGTTTCCCTAGTAAATTAGTGATAATGTAGTTTATTACCGAACATCAGTAGCCATTATTATGTTCATCACTCTGTTAATTTTTTTCCCTCTGCGTTGATGTTCTGTTTCATGAGCTTTTCATCTTACATAAATATGAAGCTTTGCATAGTTGTGCATGAATCACCTTCCTAACTTGTGACACCCTTTTGTATTTCCCTTGATGTATCTGTGTGGTTTGGAGATTATGTCCACAGTGCTCTTCAAATAATTAAATAATAGTATAAAAATATCAACGGGCAAACTATTTTTCCTAGTAGATGTACAGGATTAGGTTATTTTCTATTATTGACAAAATGTCTTTGTTTTCTGCTCTGCTCTTCCTTTATCCAACCAGTTAAATGTCTCATTTGCTTCAGACATATTCTTATGAACAGAGAACTTGCGAAACAGTTGGGCGAGAAAGGCATTATTGACTTCTCAAATGTGGAGCATATTATATTGAAAAGTATGTTCCTGCTTTGTTTATAAGTTTTTCTTTGTTCAGCTGTATAAGAATCCTTGCTGGTGTATTGCCTTTATAAGTGACCAATTGTAAAGATGTATTAAATTTTAACCTGATTTAAGCTAGAAATAGTATTGGTGAGTATGGATGCAAAGCGTTGAAGTCTTGAATTTTGCAATGCTCTAAATCACAAAAACATTTATTTCTTCTGCGTTATTCCAAGAAAATAGAACTGTGCTACCTTTAGTCTTTGCTCTAGCTCTTCATCTAAACACAATTAGCTTGAGTTATGGTGGAATAAGGGTGAGGTATAAGTGCTGGAGTAAATAGAGATGGATTATGGGGATTCGTTCACTATTCCTAAACTTAGTCTCGATTACTCTTGTAATATTTTGGAGTAGAGATGGTCTAAAAGAACACAAACTTAGGGTATTGTGAATTTCTTACTTGCAGCATTTACACTCTTGTAATAATTAGGTTCCCATATTTTCCTGTTGATACTTGATGTTTCTAAACATCATTAACAAGAAAGCTATGTCTACGTCTATAAATGTTAGCATGTACCAGATACGGCATAAGAGAGACCAATTTTGTTGGAGTTTATAGGTGCCTTCGATGCTCTTTATCTAGTTATGCCTCAAAATTGCATGATTAAAGTGCACTCACAGTTTTCTGTTAGCATATGAAATACTACTCACAAAAGTTAGGTACTATATTCCAAGAGTAACTCAATTTGTTTGCTGTCTTTATATGTCAATGTAGGTGGTCGCTCCTTGCCAGAATGCTTCAAGCTCTTTGATTTGTACCACATACTTACAACTGATCATGCAACTGTAACAAGGATCACCAAGGAAGTATGTAATGTTCACCTTCACAACTATATCTTTACTTGAAATTTAGACTTACCAGGGAGCGTAGTTGGGGCAACTGGCACGTGGCAGGGCTCAGGAACCCTGACGTGCCAGTTTCAATCCCCATTGCGTCATGGGCAGTTGTTGGGATAAGGTACCACTTCCGCTGCAGTCGTGCACGCCTCCCGCACATGCGACGGGTCCGCACTTCGGCGTGTTGCTCCTCCTGGGTTGTGCCAGATTTTGAGAGTTTGGTCGGGGTCAGCGCCTTAACCGGACAGGTCTAAACTGTCCGTCCTCTCAAAAAAAAAGGGAAATTCAGACTTATCTTTCATCGCCGCAGGTCATCGAGGATTTTGCATCTGAGAACGTCATTTATCTGGAACTTAGAACAACACCGAAGGTGGGTGAATGCTGGCCTGTTAGTTTCTGTTTGGTGTAGTAATCTCATCTTTTTTTTTTAAGTGTTTTTCATTTTTTTGACTTTCCATTTTGCTGCAGAAAAACGAAGCCAAAGGGATGACAAAACGCTCTTATGTGGAAGCGGTCATCAATGGCTTACGATCTGTTGATGCTTTTGAAGTTGTTTTTCTTCCTTCTGGTTTTGACACTGGGGATTTGAGAAAAGCTCCACCAGTAAATGATTGTAATGGAATGAACAGAAAGAAGATATATGTCCGACTTATTTTAAGCATTGATCGCCGTGAAACTACTGCTGCAGCAATGGAAACAGTATGTCAGGATAAATTTGTTGAAGTTTTTTAACTTATGCATTTTCAAATAAGAGCTTATCTTTGATTCCCCTCAATTCCTTTGAGTATTTGGTTCTAGGAACATAACCTAGAATCTCTCTTTCTTTCTTTAATAGGTCGATTTGGCTGCGGAACTGAGGGACTTCGGTGTAGCTGGCATTGACCTTTCAGGAAATCCTATTGTGGGGGAATGGCAAGTCCATTGAACATACTCTGAATTAATTGTAAGCATCGGTCCTTGTAGTTGAAAAACCTTACCATGATATGATGACTGCAGGCAAACCTTTCTTCCTGCTCTAAACAATGCCAAAGATCTCGGGCTTCATATAACGATTCACTGCGCAGAGGTGTGTTTGGATGTTAAAAACTAGATTCAGCTTATCAAATCCTATTTCACCACTCTGACATCATTTCAGTGGTCCCTAAAATAGTGCCTTGTTTTCTTTGGAACCTAGTACTTATAGATACCTAATCGAGAGGAAATTCGAGCAATCCTGGATGTTTGCCCTGATAGAATAGGCCATGCGTGCTACATTGATGAAGAAGAGTGGGTAAAATTGAAATCTTTAAAGACCCCGGTGAGGCTTCATTCTTCCTGCTGAATAGTGCCTCTTATTCACATAAAATACTCTCGTCTCACTTGCGTTTCTTCATGACCAGGTGGAAATATGTCTAACATCTAATGTTCGAACCGAGCGATTTTCATCATTAGAATTTCATCATTTTGGTTTGTCTTATTGTCCACTTTCGATTACTTAATTGTCAATTACAATAGTTTTTATTCTATGGTGTCGAAATTAAATGTGCTATTTTGTGCAGTTGATTTGTACAAAGTGAATCATCCGATGGTCTTGTGCACAGACGATAGGGGTTTGTTTTCAACAACCCTTTCTAACGAATATTACCTTGCTGCATCCTCATTTGGTAATAGTTCATCCGAGATATATTATCATTCTTAATGAACTTCTAAATACCGAGCACTTCTTCTTTTTTCTCTAAACAATTTTGTCTTTATGCCACTGCTATATACCAAAGGACTCGGGAGGAAGGAAATGTTTCAGCTAGCTCGAGATGCTGTCAATTTTATCTTTGCTGACAATGAGGTAAAGGCTGCTCTCTTGAAGATATATGAAAATGCTGAGCATAGATTGACAATGACCAGTTAGCCATGACATCGTTTGTACCCTCGAAGACTACGATCTGTTGAGCGGAGAAAAGTTATAAAACAAGTGAAATTTGCTTTTAATACATTATGGAGTTACCACATGATCTAGATCTTTGTGACAATGAATAGCCAAGGACTGGAGAATTCTGAACCATCATCTCCTATAAAATTGTTCAACATCATGAACATATTTCTGCAATTGACCTCTTATCTGCTGCTAGTTACATATCCTACTCTAGTATGCAACACCTTCAGGATTGCATCGTCTTTTAACAAATCTCTGTCCTCGTACAAATTGAGGCGTTATTGATGTTATTGATAATGTCGTTTGAAAAATAGTGTCATTTATGTATTTATTTATTTTAAAAGATAAA
Source organism: Xerophyta viscosa (assembly GCA_002076135.1). Classification (NCBI taxonomy): domain Eukaryota; kingdom Viridiplantae; phylum Streptophyta; class Magnoliopsida; order Pandanales; family Velloziaceae; genus Xerophyta; species Xerophyta viscosa. Next base: position 40,274 of record MJHO01000366.1, on the reverse strand, counting down.
TGATGTCTTACTGCTATCTGTTGAGTTACATAAATAGGGAAAGATTCATCATATTCGTTGGTTAAATTAGTTCAGTTCGAAAAGCCAAAGAATGCTGAAATTTGAGCAGGTAGGGTCGTCCATATGGTACTATCATATAGACAATTTTATAAAAAAGATGTTTAGGGTTTTTTTTTTTTTTTGAAAAATTTTCAATATGAAAGCTATAGATTTTTATGTTGAAAGTTTTTTCAAAATTTTTTTTTAAATAAATATTTTGGATTTTAAAGTTTAATGAATTTGAAACAAATTTTTAAATAGTTTTGAAATTTATTTTAAATTTGTTAAACTTTAGAGCTCAGACTATGTATTTAAAAGAGTTTTTTGAAAAATTTTTAACATCAAAATTATAGATTTTATTATAAATTTTTTTTGAAGAAATAATTACAAGTGTGACTGTATGATTGTTCTATGTTCTCAAGTATACGCAAGTTCACGGAATTAAGACTCAATAATGCTGCATGCAGAAACTCATAGTGAGACAAACATGTCGTGCAAGTTCAGTTCTCAGAAAATCTGTTATGCTGGATAAATTCCAGAATAAGCATCGAATGAAAGGTCTATGCAAGAACGCTTTTCGAAGCCGTAGAGCAAAAATCTTTAGGTAGATCGCTTAACTAGCTTCCATTGATTAAAAATAAAAATAAAAATAAAAATAAAGGACATTTTATTTTTTTTATGCTCTTTTTCAATTGGATTTAGTATTTTTATGTCTTTCTAATTAAATCAGTTTTGAGCAAATTATGATGAAAGGGCATATTCCGTCCAAAATTGATTATAAGATATAAAAATATCAAGTCTAATTAAAAGACGCACAAAAATGCAAAATGACGAAAATCTAAAGGTCATGACTCAGGTGCACATGAGGACTCTTTTGCTGCATTAATCTCAAACTCAATCCTCAACATCAGTGAGAAGTCATCGTTGACATCATCATCTCATCATCATCCCAGTCATATTCCCATCGTCACCTGATGGAGCATGAAATTAGGCTGCCACGTGTCAAATGGGATCGAAGTACAAGATCCGATAATCAGTTAACTTCAAGAGAAAGAATTGGTCAATAACAAGTTAGAAGACGACATATGGCGCGACGATGGCGTGTTGACCGAGTAAAAGTATGATCTACAAACTACATATATCATCTATAAATAGGAGGACTTAGGATTAAGTCAGGACTCCACATTCTTTATCACCTTAAGGGCTCTAGAAGGGAGATTGACGCTCTGCGAAGCTCGATCCTCGAGCAAAGGTCGAAATTATTATGTTTATCTATTCTTAGTGGAGCATTTTTACCGATAGTCGCGTACGACCCGTGGTTTTATCTTGACGTCCGTCGAAGGTTTCCACGTAAAAAATATCATGTTATGTGTGTTTTTTCGTGTCTCCTTCCTAGCCAGTTCTGCCTTCGCTCACAAATTATTTAGGTCAATTTCTGAATCAATCAATTGGCGCCGTCCATGGGAATCTAGCATGCTGCCACAATCATGTTACAAACACATACATATCGAAAGACAGGCTTTATCGCTATCTTACAGACCGATTCTGCCGAGCTCGCCCAAACTCTCGCCTCCGCCCGAGACCTCACCTCTGATCCAACCATCTTACACCCACGGCCGAGGTACGCCACGAGCTCGGTTCGGGTGCGCCTTCTCCGAGATCGGGATCGTTGCTTAAATCCCAGGCGGAGGCATTGTTACTGTTTCTCGAAGATCGCCGAGTTCCACGTTCACCGAGATGCAAGACCTCGCAGAGAGAGATTGAGCTTGAGCTCATAAAATCGAAGTAGACTGGGGCATAATCGAGATCGCGGAGCAAAGCCAACACACCAAGTCCAGGAAAACATGAAGACAGGGGTAGTGCCGAGATCGCGGAGCCGAGCCGATACACTGGGGCAGAACCGCGATCGACAAGCTAGAACCAAATCAAAATGGTGGGACCCGAGGTTAGGAATGGCAACGGGTCGGGTCGGGTCGGGTTTCAGCCAACCCGAACCCGACCCGAACGGATTCGGATTCGGGTTTTAAAATTCGGGTGCGGGTTCAGGTTATTTTTTCTCGGGTCAGATTCGGGTTCGGATTCGGGTTTAGATATTTATAATATGTATATTTATTTATACAAAATAGAAGATATTTTTTAATGATCAAAATTATAACATAAAATATTCTTATATAGACTAAACAACCTACACTATTTAACCCATATATGATATGGGACAATTATCTAATTCTCAATACTTAGTAGGCTTAGCTCACTAAGAGTTGAGTTAAGAAATTATCCCATATCATCTATGGGTAGATATTGTAGGGATCTTTAGTCTATTTAAGAGTACTTCATGTTATAATTTTAATTATTAAAAAATATATTTCTTATTTATATCAAATAAGAAAATATTTTAAATAAAAAGAAAACAAAAATATTCTATAATGTATATTTTTTAAATATATTGTATTATATATATATATATATAATATTATATATATATATATATATACTCGTCGGGTCGGATTCGGGTCGGGTTTCAGGCCGACCCGAACCCGACTCTGGTTCGGGTTTTAAAATTCGGGTTCGGATTCGAGTAATTTTTTCTCCGGGTCGATTCAGATTTTTTGGCGTCGGGTCGGATCGGATCGCTTCGGATTCGGGTTCAATTGCCATCCCTACCCGAGGTATTGGGAGGCACCTATGAAGACGGTGGAACCCGAAGTATTGGGAGACGCCAATGAAGACACAGTGGGATCCGAAATATCGGGAGGCACCTAGAATCTGGGAGGCACTCTCGTAACAACGAGCTCGGTCCGACAAGACGTCCTGAAGTGGGGGTGTGGGCCAGAAAATATCTCTAAAAACCTGGGGGGCACCCTCGCAATGAGCTTGGTCCAAAATTGGAGGTCTCGAAGTAGGGGGTTGCGGGCCAGAAAATTCCGCCAAGACCTGTAGGACCCTCGCAACAACGGGTGTAGTCCAGAATTAGACATCTCGAAGTAGGGGTGCGGACCAAAAAGCTACTCTAAGAATGGTGGGACCCGAGGTATCGGGAGGCACCTATGAAGACCAGGGTGGGACTTGAGATATCGGGAGGCACCTAGAAAGACCAAGGTGGTACCCTGCCGGAGACACTGTAAGGTGAGACCCAAGCGGGAGGCACCTACAAATATTCGGTGGGACCCGAGGCATCGGGAGGCATCAACAGAGACTGAGTTGGGACCCGAGATGTCGGGAGGCACCTACTGTGACCGAGGTGGCACCAACGGAGACTGAGATGGGACCCGAGACGTCGGGAGGCACCTACGGATGTCACGACCCGCGACCCGGGGCCGCGACGGCTAAGAAAAGAAACACAAATCCAGAGTATCGCAATGCGGAAGCTCATGCTAAATAGATCACGAAAATAAGGATTGAGCCGAGCCCGGGACTATCGGCACCGGCAAATAACCACGGAGGAGGTGGAACTCGCCTCGGGTGCCGACTAAGCTTGTCAAAGATCCTAAGATATCAATCTCCTCCATTGACATCAAAGTATCTAGGACAATCTTAGGTCCTAAACATAAAATATTTGTATAAAAACTTAGAAAGACGTTTTCGGAAATACCGGCTCAACCTGTATTTTTCTAAAAGATTCAGAGGTGCTAAACCTTTTAAATACATTTATACAAGACCCTAAAAACATCGAAAGTGTTTTCGGAAACCATTTAAAAGGAAATCAAATCGCGAATTCCAGAGAGTTTCGGTCGACCGAAAGTTGAGAACCGGTCGAGACCGATACTCAACCCGAGAATCAAACACTGCGATAACAGTTTCGGTCAACGACCGATATTATCGGTCGACCGAAAATATCAGGAAATCAGAAAACAGTTTTTCAGAAATGAGGTGCTCGCCCCCTCGAAATCCGTATTTTACCTGGGTTTTGGAAACCAACCCTACACGCCCATGTATCCACCTTAGATACACGTGTAGGACCTCACAATCACCCAAAATACGCGAAGGCGGCGAATCTAAATAAAAAACTCTTTAAAGACCGAAATACGGTAAACCAAGTGTTGAATGCGTTAAAACTCATTTTTCAAGCTTAACATCCAATCCATCACATACATAATACCACATATGGTCAAATACACATGCCCATCCATTCCAAAGCCCAATTGGGGTCATAACACTATATTTAGTAAAATATGCAATTCTCATATAAAACTTTAGATTTTTATACAACTTGAAAACCAAAAGCTTTACAAGTAATTTATCCAATTCCAAGGGAAGTACATACTACGTGTAGGTTAATGCTTCATTTATGTACATCTTACATTATATACTATGTGTGACTAAACTAGTTTACAAAATGAAGTCTATACATCCCTAGTCCAGGTATTCCTCAAATATATCTCGTCTAGTTTTAATCCTCCTTTCTGGCTATGGGTGATGGACTATGCGCGGAACAGTCCTTTGCGCTGATGGCTCGCCGCGCACGCGATATGTTGAGAGAACACAAACAGAACCGAAAGCCGCTGGTGTTTCCTAGACGTCTTATGACTCAGTGAGCGGCGCATCGGTGTCCTCCCCTGGAGCACCAATGCCACACTGCACACAAAATACAAACATAACTATTAGCATCAACATACACATCACAAGCATAATCATTTCATATGCATAACCAACAAACATGTTCATCACATGCGTAATAAATCAACAAAGCATGCTTTGGCTCGTGAGCATGTAAGGTGACATACACGGCCAACAACCAATTATGAATTATGCTCCCTTTTTTTGTTGCGTATGTTAACTGAGGTCGGGAAGCGTGATTCATTCACCAAGTCGCAGGGTTAGTTCTAACTTTTTGGTATTCATATTGTTGAGGGTCAAAGGAATAGATGGTCGATCACGAACTACCTAGCTATAGTGTAACCTATACCCGAATTAGAGCTAAAGCTAGTTCGCGGACACCTCACTCTATCTACAAGGCACTTTTGACCCCCGCTGTCGTCGGTGTTTTTTCACGTCAGCACATACATACACTTCATCAGGTAGGGAAGCGAGCCCCACACGCAATTGGTTGGAAGGCTATCGGACAATCTTTACGAGCTTGTGACAACGAGATGCCCGCCTCAACGTAGCAATAGCCTGGCCGGCTGATACCGCCAAGGTAAGCTTACCCCGAGCCGTGCCTTCCCGTATTGCCAGGCTCAACTCACCGGCCTTAGGGTTGGATATTATGTAAAGCCTCCAGTTTAGAGAAGGATTTCCGCTCCCCGTATAGATATGTTATAATATCTCTCTCTGAAACAATTAGGAGTGGTGTCAGACATACAATCGAGAAAACTCGACGAGACTAACTACGAGCCCATATGAGTTACCTATATTTTATTAGGCCAACTAAATAACGAGATGTCTCTAAAGCTAATTTGTACTGTTATGACGCCCAATTGGGCCTACACTTTGAAGTACAAAGCTCACATACATCACATATTAGCATGGAACAGACATGAGTTGATTCAGACAAAACATACAAAGTTGCATATATTTGAACGTAACATAAATGTTATCAGCAAATGACAGTTATGTGGCTATCATCAATAGCATGTACATTCTTCGCATCACAAGGGTATCATATAGCATGTTACATGATTTCACCACATCATAATAAACATCAACAATTAGGGTTCTTGACCCGGTTAGACATTTCCATTAAAATCATGTAAACATACCCCAACATTCCATCAAGCACATTTTTCATGCATACCAACACACTCACACATGGTGTTTAACCGCTCACCTAGAAATCCAAGCTTTTCCACGAGCTCACCCCAAAGAACTCCAAGAAAAATCGAATCAATGGGTATCTAGACGTAAAGCAAGATTGGGAGAGTATAAAAATCAAGTTTAAATCAAATAAAATCAAGGAAAAAGAGATGATCACCTAGGGGCAGCTTACCTAGGGCTCCAGAACTTCTCTTCTCGGGTAAAAATGAAAAAAATAACCCTAAACAACACTAAAAACAACCCTCACCAACTCTCACCTGCTCCGATCGGTCGACCGAAAACCACAACTGGTCGACCGAAAGTCCCGAATTCGCATAAACAGATTTCAGACACAACTCGCCGACTCCTACGGATCGCATGCTCGCGCCAACGAGATCCCAACTAGGCCAGCTCGTTCCCAACGCGACCACGCATGCATCCCCACACAAAAGCAAGTCTCACACACACATGCAAGTCCAAGAAAACATAATACACACATACACAATCATGCATGTCTAGGACTTAGAAAAATTTTCATACATCCACAACAAGTCTAAAGCCATACAAGAACTAAAGACTACGAAAATCTAGTTCGGCCACGGACCTCACAACGGAGACCGAGGTGACACCTATAGAGGGACCCGAGATATCGGGAGGCACCTATAAAAATCTGGTGGGATCTAAGGTATCGGGAGGAACCTTATTAGTGCTCAAAAATCTTAAAATAATCTAACATCTATAACCATTTTCAGTCTAAAATTATCTTCGAAAATATACGTTTAATAATATTTTTGTCAAATTTTTGGAAGTGTAAAATAAGAATATTTAACTTGACAAAAATAATGTCATTATTTTACAAGGTCAAATGGGCATAAATGAGCACATTTTGACTATTTTCAATTATGGGAGCATATTTTTTTTTGGCAAATATCCTTTTTCTTATTAATCTACAACTGAAACCCAAAGGTTGTCCACCACGACTATAAAAAAAAAAGAGCTACTAGCCCGCAGCAATAAATTCTTAAAAAATTCACCAATTCCATAATTAAAAAAAATTGGAAGTATTTTTTTTTGTAGAAACTTGCAATATAAAAGTTATATATTTTTATAAGAATTACACTTTTATATTGAAATTTTTCTAAAAATTTTGAGGTTCGTGTTTTTATATATGTACATAAAATTTAGTGAATACATGTATGCTATTTGAGTGTCCTATTATGTACCTGCGTGCTTGGGTGTGTCGTAATCGAGTCACGGGAAGAGTGGCCTCGATGACACGTCGGTGCGCGATTTACGCGAGTTGGTGTTGTGTAACATTTAAACGTATTTGTGCTTTACCTGCAGGTTTCGGTCTACCGAAATCTGTATCGGTCGACCGATTAGAGCAGGTAGAGCAGGTATAAAGTTGTGGTTGGGGTTGTTTTCTCTCCTTAGCAGACCCAGAGCTCCTGGAAGAACCCTAGGTAAGTCATTGAGGGTTTCATCTATCTTTCTTTGATTTTCTTTAATTTAAATTTGATTTTCTTAATCTCTAGAGCACACTCTACGCGTAGATAACACTTGATTGCATTTTCGCGGGGGTCCGACACGTGTGATAGTGGTTCTCGCGGGATTAACTGGTGAGCGGGATGTACCGTGCTTGATTTAGTTTGTGACATGTGAAAGCATGCTATTTATGCAAAATTTCATGATTGAAATGATATTATGATGTGATTAGTGCTATTGCCTGGTAACATACCCTAGCATGTGATGTGAAAATGCGATGAAATCATGCTTATATGTTTGCATTTGGTGTATAAGATGAAATATGTGCTAATCATGTTTGTGGTACCATATAAGATGAAATATGTGCATGAGATTTATTACTTGGATCATGTACTTGACATGAATGCTTTCGATGTTGCTGGTAATGCTTATATCTACCCAGAATGAGTAAATGAATGATATATTATATTTGGTACTCGTGGTGGAATGCTTATCATGCTCGACACTGCTTGGTGTCAATTGTGGTTAATAAGTATGTGAAATAACTACATATAATACTCGTTATTGAATTTTGTGGTTTCCTGAAGCTCGTAAGTTGTGTTCGCCGAGATCGGCCGGCAGGTGCCATGTGCCATAAGGATCGGATGCAAACGTAAATTTGACTAGAGTGACATGGACCGGTTATTGTTGAGTAATAGAAACATAATACTAAAGCTTAAGAAATGATACCTCTATGAGAGGTCAGTGGGCGTAGATTGTGTGCACCTTTTGGCCCAAGGTGCGCGATTCGTCTAATTTGCCAAGATAATTTTAAAATTCGTTAAATTTTGAAGTCCCAAAGTATTTATTTAGAAGTATTTTTTAGAAAATTTTCAATATAAAAGTGTAAATCTTATAAAAAATCTATAACTTTTATATTAGAACTTTCTACAAAAAATACTTCTAATTTTTTTAATCATGCGAATTGATGGATTTATTTTAATAATTCATTGATGCGGCTAGTAGCTTTTTTTGTTATAGTCCGTGGTGGACAGCCTTTAGGCTTTGGTTGTAGATTAATAAGAAAAAGGATATTTGCGAAAAAAATATCCTCCCATATTTCAAAAGAGTCAAAATTTGCTCGTTTATGCCATTTGATCTTGTAAAATACTGAAATTATTTTTGTCAAGTTAAATATTCTCATTTTAAAGAAAAAGAATAATAATTTCATCAGTTTCAACTGATCAATTGAGCATAAGAAAGTCATTATGAGTTAGAGGGACACAGTTTGGCAATTTTGAATTATCTTAGGACACATATTGACAAATACCTCACGAGAAAAACTACTTTTTAATTTGTAGAAAAATAAAATGAAAACAAAAACAAAATAAAAAGAATCTGTGCTATTCATCTGACAGATCCTAAACATGTAATCTAAAAAATATGGGATAATTGCGTATCTGCCCCCCCTATTTCGGGAGTGCGCAAATCAGCCCCCGGAAACGCATTTTCGGGGGGCTGATTTGAAAAAAAAAAAAAGTTAGTGATAAATATATTTGAAACGGAGGGCTAATACTGCAAAGCCCCAAAAAATATATTTGAATTTTGGTGGACATTCCAATATATATGGTTCAAATTCTATCACTCCTAGTAAATAATATTTTAAATAAAAGTTAGTGATAAATACTGGGAATTTGTATTTTATTTGGACTTATTTGAGATGGCGTCTTTAAGAGTTCGGACGTTAGAACTTTCAAAATTAGAAATGTTTAGGTACAGAATCTAGCAGAAAAGTAAGCTCCTAAATTAATCATGGTTCATTTTTTACTCAACCATAATAGCATCAGATAATGAAGTAATAAACTGTCGCCAAAAATTGAAATTAGGATTACGTTTTAAGTCCTATAATCAAAATCTCCAGTTGTGCAGGAAAAAAAAAACAGCTCGCAACAATTTTACATGTTTAATTGTTTTCAGCCAGATAAATCCAAGTTATTATTCAGGAGAGCTCCTACACTACCAAAAAGAGAACACCTCGTCCTCATATACATAATTGGAATATCTTAACCAGCCCTCGCCAAATGTAGGAGACATAAATCCAGGATATGTTTGTCAAGCTTCCATCAGATCTTCAAGCTTCTCTTCCTTAATTGATATGCAAGCAACAGTAGATGTTGATGGGGAAGAAATTATAACGGAAAATTGCATATCAGCCCCCTATTTTCAGGAGCCGATACAAATCAGCCCCTTGAAATGAAAAAATGCACGACGTGGCAGCACGTCCGCCGATACAAATCAGTCTCTGAAAAAGAAAAAACGCGCGATGTGGCACGCACTACCACATTGGATGTTTTCTCCGTTTTCGGACGTTGATTTGTAGAAAGTTTGAAAACGGAAGCTGATATGCAATTTCCCCAAATTATAAAGGAGCGCACGGGTTCTTCTTTTGATCAGTTTCTTAGAATCCTGACATAGTGTTCATCTGATTCAGTTAATTAGGCACACTTGAACCATGATGAACCACAGATATATGCATTTAGACACACGATGGCGTTAAGCACACATAACTACGATATATATGCATTTAGACACACGATGGCGTTAAGCACACATAACTACGATATAAGCAGCGGAAAATTGAAATAGATGCTGAAAACAATTAGTCTATATCAGAGGAAAACTACAAGCCACCTACGCAATAAAATCAGAAAGAAATAGTATAAGATCCGAACAAATTGTTTCGGAACATTATTTGGTAATATAGGAATGGTATAACCAGTTTCCTAATTCCATCAAAGCATGGTCATAGACATGTGCCAGATTATTCCCCTTTTGAAACACCTGACATGCTAGCTTCACACATCAAACATCAGACTCAATTTTGTCATTGCAGGAGGCAACAAAATAGCACTTGCCAGGATAGCTCCAAATATCCGATGGGAAATCGAGTATGTCGCACTCAGTTGGGGCTTCTTCAGGATCAGGTTGGGAGATAATGGACGGTTTGCTACTACTTTAGCAGATTCAGATAAAACCTGGCTTCCATGGATGGCGCGGCTTCCATGTGGTAAGACGGTTCGATGGGTTTTATCCATATTGGCTGATGGCCCATAAAGAAGCCTTCTAATGGTTGGAGATGAACTATAAATCTCTTCTCTCTTTGGGGAGTACATCCTTGTTCTAGAAAATCCTGAGGAAATAAACCATCACCAGCTATAAAATTTTCATCGATTAGCCAAAAAGACTAAAGTGCAAGTAGGAAAAGTTCATGCTTGCTTAAAGGACGAAAACAAATCACATAGTCACTCTCCACAGAAATACAAGTAAATTATAATGATGCATATTGGAGATTGCAGGAATAAAAATCTGTTAACTGTTATTAGAGGACGCTCAACTTTATTTAAATAATATCTACTAGTACTTGAGTGGGCTTCTGATGGACCAATAATGACATAGTTCTCCCTTTTCACTTCCAAAGCTACTAAACCAGTAACCTTAAACAAAAGTTACAAAATACGGGGGTAGATCCTCTCCATTACGTATCCCTTAAGTTCTCTCCAATTTATGATAAAATTTATATCTAGACGTATTTTTTGAAAGAAATTTGAACATTAAATTTGTAAATTTTGATGAGATCTATAATTTTTATATTCAAAATTTTTTCAAAATGCTTCTAAATATTTATTTTGGAGCTCCAACCTCTTAACGGGTATAAATGGATCTTATAAACTGTGTTCAAACCATGTTATTACTTCGGAGCTTGAAAAATATATTTAAAAGTATTTTTTGAAAAAATTTTGAACATAAAAGTTGTAAATATCATCAAAATCTACAACTTTCGTATTCATTTTTTTTTTTTCAAAAATACGGTTAGATATTAATTTTTATTATTAATTGGAGGGAACTTGACAGATGTGTAATGGAGAGGATCTGCCCCCACAAAATACAGGTAACGATTATTTATAATACGTAGAAACGACAACTACTGCCAAAGGAACCTTGGCCATAACGAAAGCAACTGAAATTCGCAAGCTGTTTCTTGCTTCAGAAAATAAAATGAGTAACGGTAACTTATAGCAATACGCAGAGTGTTTTTCCCTTTCACCTTTAAGCTATTATATAAGTAAAATAAAAATAATAATAAAAATGCAGCCACTGCTACGAATAGTAGAAACTATAATGAACCCAAATTACATTCGCCTCGTATTGGTTTCGTCATTCACTTTGATTTGTTCAAAGAAATTGACTAGGCTTGGGGTTGAAGTTCATGTCCAGTAAGTTGGATTGATTGTCCATGCAGATCATATTCGCCTATTTATTGTGAAAAAGAGCATAAGCAAAATTGGTATTTCCTAGTAACCTAGAAATTTTGAAGAAGGCACCATGGCAAAAATGTTATTGTGAAGAAGCAAACAAAAACCATCCATTCCACTTCTAAACAATGTAGGGGGCATAGGGAGGGACAGTCAAGACAAATAGTTCAAATCAACGAATAGTATTACTGCCACATCACAAATAGTGTAGTGGTGCATACGTGGAGCTTCTTATAATATAAATTCACACATACAAGATGGTATGCACAATTCCAACTAAGATGGTATCTAGGTCGTTTTCATAATCGATAAAAGAAATATGACGTACAGAAAGAATCGAGACAGTTAAATGGCTAAAGAAGAAAGAAGAAATGGAGAAAGAGAGAGGGATGCAGAAGACTAGTTACCAAAGAAGCACTTATATGAATAGCACTGTAGTTACCACACTTTTGGTGAGGCTGTAGCTCAAGTTCATTGGAGGAGATCCGTGAACAACATTAGTGTTCCAGTGAACACGAAAAGAGGGGGTACTTAAACACAACTTTGTATATAATAGTGAATTCTATGACTTCATTGGGCTCTGATTAAAACATTTTCATCCTTTTTTTTACGTTCTGATCGTGGAATTTGTTGTGCCATTGCCATGACAATGTGTTCACTAGTAAGTAATTGTAAACCTACACAATAAACAATGGGAGAAACAAAAACACATAAAAGCAGGTAGTGTGCGTACCCGTTCTTCATGCCCTGAAGCCAGAACATAACACACACTTTGTAACGTAAGTTGTAGCTGCACATACTATTGTAAACACATTCAACTTCGTGACTGCACTTTTGTGAACATATGTGTTCTAGTTAACAAAATAAGTTTGTGCGTTGCCACTTCATGGTGCACTATGAAGAACATAGGATGCATGTTCTATGTGTATAGCATCATGAATATGTTGACATTTACTCCTAGTACCAGCCCCAAAGAAAATTCTGTTGAAAAATATGAGTAGCTAGCCCTAGAAAATAAACAAAATTGAATATTAACCTAATTAGAGACAAAAAATTCATTAAGAATTTTAGAACCTGTTAAGATGCGCTACACCCTTTCCTGAGACCATTATTTGCCCTCTCTCCATGATACAACTCTTAGCAAGCAGCCTTCACATGGAGAGTTAGGATAGAATGATACAAGAGTAGGGAAACTGTGGGGATTAGTCATTGCTATCCTATTATTCTGGTATAGATAATTTGTTGCTAGAAAGAATAGAAATGAATACAATATATATATATATATATATAAAATGGGACAATTGTAAGGATAGTGGCGTTGCCAGCAAACAAATGGGGGTGGGACGATATATAGGCAAAAATCATCTCATTTGCAGAATACTATAACATAAATTTTATGGCATAAATATGAAATCTCATTATTTACTTCCTTAAAATAAATCATATGACAACGTTATTCTTGTGACCTAACTAAATCATTAGAAAGGACAAGAATCTTCGATATATCGCACTTTAGGTTCGAAGATGCACTACATGTAACAAAACAGCCAAATCAAATGCACCAATTTTTCCAACATATAAGTCTATTTTATTATCTAATAACTAGCGCGCTAAGTAGTTAGTAAAGTAACGTGAAAGTCCATACTGTCAACAAAAAAATCACTTTAAGGTCTAAAATATGTAATTGATTGAATTCATCTCCATATTCTCCAATGGAAAAGATTTCAGATCTCAGATCTACACGGCAGGGGCCATGGAAGATCCCCGGCTATGGGCGGAGACTATAGAGGTGGTAGGAGAGCAGAGCGATGGTTAACCAACATGATTGGTCAAGTGATGTTTAACAACTAATAGAGAATCATAACTCGACTTATAACCACCCATTCCAAAAATATTCATACACCCCTTCTCTCCACTAATAGAATCACATCCTCCTCCTAGTATTCTAATTAATTTATTTTCTTCCACTGATTACTCATTCTAACTTCTCTAGAACACTTTCTACTTCTTCTAAGTTCTTTTACTCTGGTTTTAGTTTTCTCATTTCTTTTTTTTTTTGGTATGATAGTTTTCCCATTTCTAACCTTTTCAAAATTTGATTATAACTATAATGGAGCTCCAGGACTAACTAAAGGATATACTCCCCACTGGCTCCTTATCTCGCAATACATACGGAACCGCTTACTCCAGGACCCCCTCTGGTCACAATGAGTCAGAATCTCGTGCGAAGCAACCCTACAATCTGAATCTGATGGCATTCATCTTTGGCACTCATACGAAACTTTTTCATTTATACCAATTCAACTATGACGATGAAATCAGTGCTTACTACATGTTTTGATGTCTCACATCACAGTGCTTACTGATTTTATTACGTTTATTGCCATTTGGCATCTAGACACTTTATAGCTTTATAATTTGTTTTTCTTGTTTTCAGTGTCGTCATTATTTATTTCTGTATTTTTCTTATTTTCTTATCTTTATAAAAGTTACTCGATTCTGATCCACCAATCAAATGCCGTCAAATACCTCGATATCGACAGAATAGTCATTCTCCCCTATTTCCATACTAAGAACCTAAGCTTTACCATTCTATTCCGCATGTCATAAATCAAGGACAGAACATTAAGAATACCTGTCTCTTTCTTCTACTACCTCATCAGGCATTGCTCTTCTCTATCTATGCTTGTCGCTGGGTTCTTTTTGTTGTATAGAAGATCAGGTTCACGAACATTTTTCCACCTTTGCCAGAGAAGATTCTCGAGGCCAGGGTCATAAGAGCTGTATAGCTAGGAGATCTAATGGAGTTCTTAGGACAGCACAAAGCACCTCTATTAAAATTCTTTCTCTCCTTTACGTTTACTAGATTATGATTATGTAGTTTCCTAAACATTTGATGTCGTATTTTCCAGGAATAACTGATCTACTTATCAACAGATTCCATCGTAAAGGTTAACATGTCCATGAATCTATTCGACAAAAGCAAAATGGCAGTAGATCTTCTAAACATTTGACCTTGTTGTATTATCTAGGACTATTTATTCTACTTACAAGAAATTTTAATTGATGAGGTCCGCAAGCCCATGAACATAATCCACAAAAGCAAAATGGTTATAGACAGCTGCAGAATAAATGTTTTGCATTTTAACCATCAGGAAAGGGAATTGTAACCCCACTTTCGGATTGATAGTTTGGTTAGAAATATATAGGAATCAAAACCATGAATGAGATTCAAATAGTTATAAAAAACTTATGAAGACAACTCCTTTAGTTGGAGTAGGATACCCATAATTATTAACACTCCCTGACCCTGATTGCGCCAAACATGACAAGGATATATCCTTCATTACAATTTCCAATTTCACATGTAACCATGGGTCAATTGCCCCTACTCAGATGCTGTGAAAGTAAGGCGCCAAAGGCGGTCATACGCACCTCGCTCCGCGGCGGGATTGGAAGCCGGAGGCAGAGCAATCACGGGAGGAGGAGAGTCACTAGGCTGCAGAAATTGGTCTGGAATAAGGTCGCCGAAACAGGCGAGGAGATTGATTTAGATAGAGGATTGTGGCTTCAAAAATAACTGGGCCCTGGCGTTTATTTTTAAGCCCACTAGATTTAGATTTTTACTATTTGCTATATGAGAACGGTAAAATTTATTATTAAATGCTAAACATTTGAAGAAAAATTACCCTCGGTATATTTCTTAATCTAATTATTTTATAAAATATAAAACTTAAAGTTTATGTGATATCTGGGTATATATTTTAATAAAATTTTGATATTTTATAAATATATATCATTCAAGTTACAAATAAATTATTTAGTACAATCAAATTAATTTTAGCTGAGCAATAATCATAATATAGAAATAGATATTTTAATATGTATTTTAATATTAAGATATATATGCATTTTAATGTCACTTAAAATATTTATTATTAACCTAAATTTTGGTTACGTCAGCAAAATTCTAATTATAGTTGCAATTCAGCCTTTACTACTAGCTAAGTCAATTATTTAAATTTACATGGATATATATATATATATATATATAAATATATATATATATATAATATATATATATATATATATATATATATATATTTATATTTATATTTGATGGTAATTTTTTCTACCTTAATATTTACATGAACAGATAGCTTATCAACATTACATAGTTTTTCTATTTGTCCAAATATTTATATTATATATTATCAGATATAATTTTTTATATTATTGAATTTTCTTAAAACAAGCATAATTACGATTCATAGCTAAAAGAATAAAAGCAATATAATATAATATTAATTTTTTATAATTGTATTTGTTAAATACAATGCATTAGTTATATTGTAAAAAAAAAGAAAAATATCATTGGCTTAATTTTTTTACTGATATAAATATAAATTATACTATCTAATTTATTAATATAGAATTAATTATTTGATATATTGTACTAATAAGTTTATATGTGTAGCACAATCTAGAATAAAAAGTAATATTGGAATGTTTTAAAATATATGAAATGAAATTACAAAATAAAAAAAAAATATTACCAAAATATAATTCTACAGTATTATGTTAATTACTAATAAATATACATGTTTGCGTATACTAATTCATTAAATTTTATTCGGTATCAAACTTATTTAAATTATTGACCACACTTGATAGTATTTTTAGATCCACCACTGTATGTAACCATTCGAACTCTGTTTGATAATCAAGACATTTTATAAATCCCTACAAACTGCTAAACGTGACAAAACAAACCTAGGTTTTTATCTCCACCCAAATGTTCACAACGATTACGAGTATCTAAATTCCTAAGCCATTAACATGCTCAAAGACACATCATATGATGCTCTGTTGGATCACGGGATGCTCTTAATTAACAACATGCTCTTACCTACCATAATTTCGCAACAAGTTTGATTTGATAAACTAATTTCTAATTTCCAGACTTAGCTCAGCCATGATCCTAGATATCGTTCTTAAGAACATGGCAATTTTCAGAAAGATTGATCCACGAGAACTTTCAAAATAGTTGAAACAAATTTACGCTTAAAAATTCAAAAGAATAGCAAAATGGTTTAACTCTATATCACAGATGGAATTGTTATCACGATTGATTAGAGCTAAAAAGATAACCCGGAGGCGTCCTTCGCTTGCGGCTTCGCACTTTCTCTTCCACCCGCTAGGGCCGGTGAGATCGTGGTGTTTGTGAGCGGTGTAAACGAGCTGACCTGAGCTGGAATTAGCTCGAACTTGGCTCGGCTCATACTAAAAATTGAGTTCTGTGAAAAAAGTCCTGCCCCTCAAATAAATCTCTATTCTTCTTAAAAAGAATGTAATATATATATATATATTTCTCAAAAAAAAAAAAATTCACTTGTAAAATTTCGGTCTTAAAATATATATTTAAAGATATTTTTTCAAAAATTTTTAATATAATAGAGACATTAAAATCTATTTTTTATATTTAAAATTTTCAAAAAACAACTGTATCTTTTTGGACTTATTTTACTAATATTAAAAAATAATAATTTATTTGAAAGAACGATATATAATTTTCTCCACGTTCATTTAATCTTGAGCTCAAAATCTAGTTCAGACTTGCTTCATATAATGGCGATCAAATAAAAAGTCTAAACTTGAAATTAGACTTATATTTTTATTAGGACTTTAACATTAAAGTGTTATCTATAGGCTATGACAAACAAAAGACATAAAGATACAAAATATATTGTATCTTCAGGGCTAACTTATTGAAATCATACTAATCAGCATTGGCCCAATTAGTTAGTGAAGCTGGATGTTGGGAGGAGATCACAAGTCTATTCCTCATAAAATATAGGTTGGGAGTTTGAATCCTAACAATGTTTGGTTGGAAGGGTCTACCGTTTACATGCTCAATTCTCGGTCGAGATGTAGGATAGAAATCGAACTCGGCGTACCAAACCAAAAAAAGAGCACTAAAATCATACAATAAACAATAGTCATTATCCTACATGTATTTTGAAAATTTTATATTATCAATTAAGTAGGATTATAAAGTTCATAAAAAAAATTCGATTGAATCCCAGCAACATCTAGTATCGAGTTCAGATGTGGATTGGATAGTGAAATAGGCTCGACCAAAAATGGAAATTCTAGTCAAAACAGAAACAGAAAATGGCTCGGCTGGAACCAAATTTTAGGCTCGATTAGGAATGGTTATAGGGCTTGGATTGTATTGATTTTTTTGTAGATGGGACAGCTAGACTAATTAGTTAAGTGATGGAGGCTTGGATGGTGGAAGAGCTAAAGTTTTATGGCTAGGATTGGGAGGAGATTCTGGACCGTCCAGAAATCCATACTAGGCTCGGTTAGGGTCAAGTTTTTGCATGGGTTTGGTGGAGAGGCTAAGCTTACTCGGATTTGTAAGAGACTTAGTATGGTGGAAAGCTAAGAAGTTGAAGCTTGCAATGGCTAAGAAACACTGGAATTTATTGCTTGGCAACAGCCCCTTCTAGGGAGGCTAAGTTAACTCTAGAGTGTTCCTACTAATTACATCAAAATTATTTCTTACAAGTTAATTACACATGTCTAATTATGTGGCTTATACAGGGTTGAGATTAATCCAGAGATTAGGCCACCTAATGACACATGGATTAGCTAAATTACACATGTCACGAAGACATATGCTTGCTGTCCACCACCCAGGTAGTGTGCCTGCGCGTGCTCGGCCTGCGCCTGGAGCGTGCCCGGCACATGCCTAGGCATGGTCTTGGGCAGCCACCACACGCACTTTGTGGTGATGATTGCGTCACTTAACTTGATCCAAATTATGTGTCATTTGACCCTCTGATGTGGTGTTGAGCTAGCAATGTGCTGGACTATTCTTGTGTCTTCCACACGCTTGATTTTGTTTGCCACATGCCATGGTTTAGTGCACACATGTTGAGCTTGCATTTCCTTATGGCTGCCAATGTAAAGCACATGGATTTATGCTCACACCTCTTCACTATAATGCATATTTGACACGAGCAAAGTTATCTTGATCATGTTGCACCGAGCTTGATTGGAGAACCCGAACTCAACTTCGCTTGGACATTTCGTCGAACACCTTGCTAGAACCGAGTTCTCTCTTTGGCATTTCATCAAACACCTATATCAATGCCTTATTTCGGTTGCTTTGATATGTATCATAGGCGCCAAAATGTTTTAGATGTCCATTAAGATATTTCTGGATCAATACTCCCACTTTACATGAATTGCATTGCTCCTGGAATGAATTAGATGGAAAGATGAGGGAAAGAGCGTGCCGCTGCTTCTCTCGTATACCACTTGGCATTGGATTGAATTTGTCGTTTTTTACCAGTACGGAATCTTTCATGGGCTCCTTGATGAGTTTGAATAACCTTCTTTGCATCTTTGGCTAAAGGTGCCTCTTCATCAACTTGAAACTCTTGGAGAGATGGCAAAATAACATCTTGCTCCTCTTCTTCATCTATAGCGAAGGCTCCAACAACTTCAAATTCTCGGCATTAATGACGGAGTACATTTGTATATATGGAGGTAAATCTAGCTGGAAAGCGTTATCTTCATATTTCTTCAAATTTTGAAAGGCCCTGTTGACGGCCTACTCATCGCGCTGCGCGCGCGTGCTGTGTATTGTGTGACAGAGGAGTCGCTACCTAGATGTTTTAGGAAAATCTAGGAAACCTACTCGCTTTTTAGATATTTTAAGGTTCCTTAACATCGGTTTACAAGTTAGGAAAGTGTTAGGCACCTAACGTCGTCCCTAAAAGGGTTGCCTTATCTTTTGATTGTTATATGAACATGGTTTCAATTATTATCTTATTTAAAATTTATTTAATTTGGATGGATAATTTTATTAATTGCAGGAGAATCTCCTATGATATTAGTCAGGCAAGAAACCTCTCCCGGATTAAAGTTTTTATATATATTATTTTTTAAATTTTAACTATTTAAAGTATTCGTGTTATTTTGCGGGAGAATCCTCCCCGACGGATTAGACGGATAGGAAAACCTTCTCCGATTCATATTTTATTATTCCTTGAATTTTATTAAATTATTATTTTTTCATTATAATATATTCCAAGAGGATCCTCCCGAAAGGGCTTAAACGGGTAGAGAAGCCTCTTTCCGACTTATATGTATGTGTAATATATATTTTTTATTTAATTATTTATATTTATAATTTAAAAACGCTGCATCACAAATCATCAAGAGTTATGACAGGCAACCTTTAGAATAGAAAGTGCGGCAAGGCCGCTCCTACTTCGAAACGAGACCTTGGAAGAAAAAATTTGGCATCGGTTATGCTCCCATTGGTAAGAGATCATATTTGGGAAAGAGAAATACTTTCGGATCCCTTACTCAGACCTTTGTTTCCGCAGGGTTCATCAACAAGCCACAAGCCAATGTCAACTACAACCAGCCAAGAGAAGAGGAAATAACTATGGTCGGAAATGCCAGTGCGCCAAAGACGAGAAGGATAGAGAAAGAAGAGCAGCGTATAACTACAAGGACCACTCTCAAATCGTCCAATTGCACTAAGTACCTGAATGCATTTGGATTTTAATATATTTTTGTGTATTTCCGTAATTCCAAAAGCTTATTTGCTGATTGCACAAGAATGAATGTATGCAATCAAATTTTGTTAAAACCCCTCTTCATCAATGAAAGGATGTTTCTTTCCGAGTTTGTTTATCCAGCAGCTTATATATTTTTCTTTGTAAATTATCAGGATTTGTTCATCGTCTCAATCTAAAAGTACTGCAGACGGCAAGCACCTTAAACGCTAATCTTTAATAGCTGAAATCTGAGATTAACAAAAATTCGGAAGTCTCAAACGACAAAGCAAAAGAAATTGCTCATGAACCTCAACAGTCGAGGAAATCAAACGCTCGGTTACAGTAAAATCCACAAGATTAATAAGATAGCTACGTTGAAAATCCAACGGATAGACAGAGATGGATTGACTTTTTGAAACACTATAAGTCGGTATTCGCATGGTCCTATAGAGATATGCAGGGTTTGGATCCAAACATCATCATGCACACCTTGCCCATCAAATCAGATTGTAGCCAATCAAACACAGACTAAGAAGAATGAGACCGGAATACTCGTCTAAGGTAAAGAAGAAATTGATAAGCAGTTGGAAGTGGTCTACTAAGAAGCCCGTAGACTACACCAGATGTGGCTCGCAAATGTCGTGGTGGGTATAAGAAGGATGGAAGGATCCGAGTCTGTGTTGACTACAGGGATCTTAATAAGGCAAGCCCGAAAGATGATTTTCCGCTGCCACATATAGACATTTTGGTGGATAATGCGGCACGGCATTTTAAGTACTCTTTCATGGATGGATATTCGGGATATAACCAAATCTTAATAAACCCCGAAGACAAGATCAAGACAGCTTTCACTACCCCATGGGGAACTTTCTGCTATAGAGTCATGCCATTCGGACTTGTCAATGCGGGAGCTACATACCAAAGAGCAGTGGTGATCATCTTCCATGACATGATCCACTCGATAGTCGAAGTATATGTCGATGACATTGTGGTATACTCACACAAAGATCAAGATCACTTGGATGTGCTCAAAAGGGTGTTCGATAGACTGCTGGAAGTGAAATTAAAGCTCAATCCGAACAAATGTATATTCGGCGTCTCTTCAGGAAAACTTCTTGGTTTCATTATTATCAAAGAGGATCGAAATAGATCCTGATCAAAATAAGGCATTCAGGCAAATGCAGCCCGCCTAAGAATCAAACCGAAATCTGTGGCTTTTTCTTAGAAGGTTAAAATTATATTGGAAGTTTATCTCACAACTCATCGCCACATGTGACCCTTATCAAATTATTAGAGGAAAGATCAACCATAGACTGGATGGATGATTGTCCGGAAGCGTTTGAATAGAGTTGAAGGAGTACTTGCAGAATCCTCCCATATTGGTTCCACCAGTTCAAAGGAAGGCCACTCTTGCTAATATGTACAGTTCGAAATTACTTGGGGGCTCTAATTGGCGCACGCATGAATGAGACAGGAAAGAAAGAGAGAGCCATATATTAATCTCAGTAGAAGTTCAATGACTGTGAAATCAAATACCTCCATGAGAAAACGTGCGTGCCGTGGCATAAGACTGTTCAACGTTCAGACACTAATCTTCATAAGCCCGCAGCCAACCTGGCTTAATTCGAGGATTGACCCCATAAAGTATATCTTCGAACGACCATACTTGACAAAGTCGCATTGCTAGATGGCAGGCTTGCTGTCCTCTAAATACGACATACTACATGACCAGCAAAGCTGGTAAAAGGGACGCAATAGCTGATCTTCTCGCTGATCATCCACGAGATGACTATGAGCCTGCTAGTACTGAATTTCCAGATGAAGACATCTTTGCAACATTCAAAAATGACACTAACACTTTGGATGATGAAGCTTGGGTTATGAGATTTGATGGAGCTCTAAATAGATCTGGGAAGGGTATCGGTGCTATCCTCGTATCCCCGGAAGGGAAGCAATATCCTTCGGCGGCAAAACTGAAGTTCAGTTGTACGAATAATGTCGCAGAATACGAAGCATGTGCCATGGGTTTAAGACTTGCATTAGATTTGAAAGTCAAAAATCTTAAGGTATATGGAGACTCAGACTTGATCATCCGACAGATGCAAAATAGATGGAATACCCGAGATCCAAAGCTCATCCCTTACTATGATTACTTGAGGACTTTAGTGAATCAGTTCGAGGATGTTCAGTTTGATCATATCCCAGGGACCGGAATCAACTGGCTGACTGCCTTGGCCACCCTAAGCCTGCTATGATGGCATTTAGAGAGGAGGGAAGACAGAATCGTACAAATCCACCAGCAAGAAACTCCAGCATCATTGTTTAGATATCGAGCAAGAAGAATCAGACAAGCCTTGGTTTTTCGACTTATTACAATATGTTACGAAGCAGGAGTATCCCTCAGGAGCATCTGAGACAGACAAAAGAACTATCCGCCGTCTAGCCACAGGGTATTTTCTCAGTGGAGAGGTTTTGTACAAAAGATCATGCGATGGGACTTTACTCAGGTGTCTTAAAAGGTGTGAAGCCCAACAAACAATTAGAGAAATTCATGAAGGGAGCTGCGGGTCACACTCTAACGGGAGAAACATGGCTAGAAAAATCATGAGAGCTGGTTATTATTGGTCGACCATGGAAACAGATTGCATTGATTATGTCAGAAAGTGCCACAAATGCCAGATCTATGCAGACCGAATACATGTACCGGCCACCAACCTTAATGTTTTTGTCCCGATTTGGCCTTTTGCTATGTGGGGAATTGACATGATCGGACCGATCAATCCAAAAGCCTCCAACGGTCATCGCTTCATCCTAGTTGCCATTGATTATTTTACCAAATGGGTAGAGGCAGCTTCATATTCAAGCGTTACCCAAAGTGTAGTTACAAGATTCTTGAAGACAAATATTGTTTGTCGATATGGCTTACCGGAAGGCATCATCACCGACAACGGATCGAATTTGAATAATAAGATGGTCAACAAACTTTGCACCGACCTTAAGATCAAACATCATAACTCCGTTCCTTACAGACCTCAGATGAATGGTGCGGTGGAGGCAGCAAATAAGAATCTCAAGAAAATTATTCAGAAGATGACTATGACATATAAAGATTGGCACGAAATACTTCCATATGCTTTGTTCGCATACAGAACCACGGAACGAACTTCTACAGGCTCGTCTCCTTATGCCCTAACATATGGAGTCGAAGCCGTCATCCCGATTGAGGTAGAAATCCCGTCTCTACGAGTCCTATTGGAATCAAAAAGCTTGACGAAGAAGAGTGGATTAGGAAACGACATGATCAGCTTAATCTTCTAGATGAAAAAATGTTAATAGCACTATGCCATGGCCAAGCCTATCGACAGAGAGCAATCAAAGCATTTAACAAGAAGGTGCATAGTAGGCAGTTCAAGGAAGGTGATTTAGTAATCAAGAAGGCAAGCCCAGTCGCGTTTGACCATCGCGGCAAATGGGCACCGAACTACGAAGGTCCATACGTAGTGAAACACGCCTTTTCAGGCGGAGCATTAGTCCTCGTAGAAATGGATGAATCCGACTCTGAGTTTATTGTAAATGCTGATTCTGTAAGAAGATATTTTGCATGATAAGGGACATGTTAACTCCTCCGTGTTTTCCAATTTTAGCTAAGTCCACACAAGATTTTATGTTAGCTATTAACTTATCATCATATGATTTTGTATTTTACATTGAGCCAAGTCTGGTAATTTTCTTTTCAACAGACTACTCTAGATTGGAAGAAAATTTTTCTGAACGTAACTTTAATAGAACTTTTCTGAATAGCAAATTCGGCTCCAGTTCTTTCGAAATATCATTAAACTCTCCATAACATCCGCTTTTTAATGAACTCTTAGGAATCCTGGTGAACGCAATTCAAAATAATGTATGAGAGATGAAAAATTAGCATTCTCAAAAGAAACAAAAAAAAAGGGGGAAGTATATATATCTTGCTCTTCCATTCACATGTCCAAGCTAAGGGAAAATTGAAAAATTGACGCTCTTCAAGATCAACAAGGGTGAGAAAGTCATGATTGCAATGTCATTTGTCAAAAAAAAAAAAAAAGAAAGAGAGAGAGAGAGAGAAAAAAGAATTTTCAAACACGTAAAAGGCTCTGAGTACCTATATTTGAATAGCTATAAAGCTCTAAATATGTACTTGTGGTGCGTCTGTCCCAATTCAGGGACATAGCATTAAGAGTCGTGTTTTAAAAAAAAAAAAGAAAAAAAAGAAGAAGAAAGACCTCTATCGAGCACGCTGAAAGACTCTAAAAAGTACGCAATATTCGATCAACTATCCAGCATGTCGCATATGTACTTGTGTGCATCGTCCTAGAGGCAGAGCAATTAAGAGTTGTGGTTCAGCATGAAACTAAAGTGAAAATGACAAAGAGAAAAAAGGGAATGACACAGAAGAGAAGCAATCATTTCCCATAACAAAGACTTGGGCAGAATTTCAAAAGAGTTAGCAGCATCATCAACGCCAATCAATTCGAATCGTACTGTGAATGAAAAATGCAAACAAAAAAAATGAAATAAAATAAAAGCCCGCTAGGTTGAAAATTCCGAAAGGACGGCCTAAGGCAAAAATCTGATAGGGCGCAAGAAGAATGCGAATTTTTGACTTAATCAATTAATGCTACCAAACATACATATGCAAATTTACGTTTTACAGGGATTCACATAAAATTCATATCTCTCCTTCCGAACAACACTTTTCTAAAAGCCATACATTACACACTCCACTTTTCAAATATAAGCCAATAACCCATTATCCACTTTTCTGATTAAACCAATAACTCAAAATCCCACTCTTCAAAACCTACCTTCATACAAGGGTCACTTTGCTATTTAAGAAAATTCTTTCTTAAGTTACATACTTCCAATTTTGAGATTCAAATCGAGGATTTTTCCTCAAAATGAAAAGTAATGAACTATAACTTGCACTCATGAAAATTAGAAAACTATACTATGATAAGCTATAAACATAACCTAAATTTCGTGTGACTTACTAGAAAAAAAAACAATGAGGTCCGTACACTCTACTAACAAAAAAAAAAGAGAAGAAAATCTGAAGAATGAGAAAAGAACCAATAATGAAGCAAGCGACATGGTCAAACTGGACCAAAATTCTTCGTTAAAAAAAAAAAAAATTGGACCACACACGTCTGTTTAAACTGGGGCAAATTTTTCGTACGAAAATTTTGGTTGGTCAAGAAAAGAGGCACAAAAATAAAACCAGTTTAGCTTGCCATACTGGGGCAAATTTTTCTGCCGAAAAATTTTAATTTATGACGAAACGCATATCAACAACATCGTCAGCTCGAAATCGGTCGACATACAGAGACAAGATCAATCAGAATCTTCTCAAAATTCTGAACGGACGGACTATAAAAGGACAGAGGTAGTGGACAGACGTGACGCCAACCTAAAGCATACATCAACACAATGGTTTTCTCAACAAATAATTTTGCAATAATTTTCTCAAAAAAAAGGGCCATATAACTTTTTTCGAATAGTTTTGAAAACCATGCGAATTCAAAAAATTTTTATGCTATAAAAAAAAAAAAAAAAAAAAAAAAAACAACAACAACAACCACGTAATTTTATTCTCTCAAAAGTCTGAATGGGCTTCGAGCTGAATCATAAAACGATACTTTACATTCTTAGTACTGTTAGGCTCTGAATTCTCCAAAATCATACGGCTTGACATATACACTTTGATTCCCGAAGCCTAGACAGAGCAATAGGGATTCAAATCACATATTTTTCATTTCCCGAAGCCTGGACAGAGCAATAGGGATTCAAATCATATATATTTCGTTTCCCAAAGCCTGGACAGAGCAATAGGGATTCGAATCACATAATACACTTTGATTCCCGAAGCCTGGACAGAGCAATAGGGATTCAAGTCACATTATTTATTTCGATTCCCGAAGCCTGGACAGAGCAATAGGGATTCGACATGATTATTTTGATTCCCGAAGCCTGGACAGAGCAATAGGGATTCAAATCACGTATATTTCGTTTCTCGAAGCCTGGACAAAGCATAGGGATTCGAATCACATGATACATTTTGATTCCCGAAGCCTGGACAGAGCAATAGGGATTCAAACCACATGATACTCTTCGATTCCTGAAGGCTGGACAGACCACTAGGGATTTGATCTTATCCTGGAGGCTACTGCACTCTAGGTCACTCCCGTCATGAGACCACTGTCTCATGATTATCAAATTTTAAATCTTACCCTGGAGGCCACCGCATTCCAGGGACTTTTCTTTCGTGAGACCGTTTGTCTCATTATTACAAAATTTCAATTATACCCTAGGGGCCACTGCACTCTAGGGTCATCAAATTTCAAATCATACCCTAGGGGCCACTGCACTCTAGGGTCATCAAATTTCAAACCCAACCTTGGAGGCTACCGCACTTTAAGGTCAGTTCCATCTTGAGACCATTGTCTCATGATTATCAAACTTCAAATCTAATCCTGGAGGCTACCGCGCTCTAGGGGTATTTCTGTCATGAGATCACTATCTTATGATTATACAATTTCAAATCTTATCCTGGAGGGAACTGCACTCCAGGGAACTGCACTCCAGGGTCGTGCTGGTATGAGACCATTGTTTCATGATTCCAAATCTCAAATCTTACCCTGAGGCCACCGCATTCTAGGGTCATTTCCATCATGAGACAATTGTCTCATGATTATCAAATTTCAAACCTTACCCTGAAGGCCACCGTACTCTGGGTAACTTCCGTCATGAGACCACTGTCTTATGACAACAAATTTCAAACCTCTAACCTGTAGTCCGCAACTCTAGGAAGACTCTGTCATGGGACCACTGTCTCATGATTATAACTTCAAATCTACTCTGGAGACGAATCGCATCCCAAGGTCATTCTGTCGTGGGTCGATTGATCCTTCATCAAGTTTACCCAAAGGAGAGACAAACTCCAAACTAACGCACTACATGAAGCAAAATATTTCACATCGTCCATAATGGGGGTCACCTTTATCTTTTTCCGATCCTTATGCTAAGGATAAGAAAAAGAGGGGCAACATTAGGACCCATGGAGTGTAATCAAAATTTGACCAGAATCGATTGACCAAATCAAGTCCAATTAGGCCCTGTTATGTCTAATTGGCTTGATTAAGTCCAATTAAATTTATTTCATGATATGTATATGTGATATCATCCGAATATACATATACATGTAAATTTATGCGCATATACTCATATCTATATAATATATAAAAATAATAATAATTAAAAAAAAAAGAAAAATAGATAGCGGGGGGGGGATCCCTTAGTCGTCGGCTACAACTCACCAACCCCCCCCCCCCCTCATTTTTCTTCAATCCCACCATTCCCCCTCTCATTTTTTTTTCTTCTTCTAACCGATACCTCCCTCACTCCACCACATCTTCATTAATGCTCCATTGACCTTCACCTCCCTAAACCTCCATATATACACAATAGTGAGAGGGAAAGGAAGGGGCGGTTGAAGTGGAGAGAAATAGAGAGAGAGAGAGCTGAAAAGAGAGATTGAAGAGAGAACCGGAAGAGTGTGAGGCAGCCATTCGACAGCATGACGCCGTCATCATTGTCTTTGGAACCCACGCAGAGGTCCGCGCCGCCGACAGCGCAACCAACGGAGCCTGCATCCTGCCGATATCTCTCTCCCCCGACGCTACGGTCCTACTCTCAAACAACGGAACACCTCTACAAAACCGAAGTACTTCCTAAAAACATCTCATAAGCATCATTACTAACGAATAAATCACACGTGCGCCGTGGCTTCGCAAGCCGCCAGCCACGGCGGCGGGAAAATAAAACAAAAAATATACAAAGTGCACCATGCGTATAACTCCCAATGGACTTAAAATAAAATTTGGATGATGCTATTGAACTCAGCACGGCAGAAAACCTTAGGAACACCTAGTTTAATGTCGAACGGAGCCGGGCGCCGATAAGCGGCCGAAACTTCGTAAACACGAAACATGCCTAACGAGGCTCCGAACACCATTTTTGACATCCCCGTTGGATTCGGGACGGTCGAAAACCCCTGGGTGCACCCTCTGGGGGCGCAAAAGACCGGCGGAGAAGCGCCGCCGCTGTGAGAGCGAGCTCGCAGGGACGACGACCGGCTCTGCCGGTCATGACCGGCTGAGCCGGTCGCGCGCGGGATTGAATCCCGCGCCGTGGACCGACGCGCAGCTCGGTCCAGCCCAGGTGCGTAAAAGCGCCTGGGCCGCGAGCCAATTCGGCTTGGCGGGCTCGGACTGAACTTGGTCGGCCCAGCCCATTAGGGGGCCCAAATACCCTTTTTTTTAATTAATTTTTTTAAAAATAAATCTAATAAATTAATTTCTAATTTAAATTAATATAAATAAATTAAAATTATATGTGGGGAGAGGATTCTTTAACCCAATCAAATATTCAGGATAGGTTCCCGAATAAATGTTAAAACTAAATTATAAAATTTATTAAAGTATTAATAAACCAACAATCAAAGCGAGGATTCTTGTTCCAGTTAACTTAACGGGAGGATTCTCCCGTATATACTTAAATATAAATTAATAAATATATATAAAGAGATTAAATGATAAATCGGTAAGAGGATTCTCGACCCGGATAACTTAATCGGGAGGATTCTTCCGTATAATACTAAAATATAAATAATTAAAATATATAATTCTGAAGAAGATTCATCACCTAAATAATCTTCTAGGAGGATTCTCCCATAAAATAATCTTAACACAAAATAATTAAAAAAATATTTATCTATCCGTTAAAACAACGGGAGGATTCTCCAGCACAATTAAATTTATAACTACACGTAAGTAACTAATCAAATAAAAATACATATTAAATATACATGCAAAAATATTAAATCGGATAAGAGGCTTCTCTATCCGATTAACCCATAGGGAAAGGATTCTCTCCGTATGATACTTTAAAACATGATAATAATTGATTTTGATAATATTAAAAGTTAAATTGGGAGGATTCTCCCACATAAGATTCAAATATAAATAATTAAATAAATTAAAGAAAATTATATACTAAGATGTATAAATCGGGAAGAGCCTTCTCTATCCCGTTAATCCATCGGGAGGATTCTCCCGCAAAATAACACGAATACTTAAAATAGTTAAAATTCAAAAATAATATATATAAAATTTAATCTGGGAGAGGTTTCTCTGCCCGACTAACAACATAGGAGGATTCTCCTGCAATTAATAAAATTATCCATCCAAATCAAATAAATTATAAATTAAGCATAATAATTGATAAACCATATCAAATTAACAATCAAAAGATAAGGTAACTCATTTAGGGTCGACGTTAGGTGCCTAACACCTTCCTAACTCGTAACCGATGTAAACGAACCTTAAATCTCTAAAAGACCAGTAGGTTTCCTAGATTTCCTAACAAACATCTAGGTGGCGACTCCTCTGTCACACAATACACAGCACGCGCGCGCAGCGCGATGAGTAGGCCGTCAACAGGCCCATACCTGGTAGGCTTGTCCCTTAAGTCGCTCTTTGATGTAACTATACCAAATCACTTTCTTTGAGAGTGCAAGGGACCCTATGTTTATCATATCGAGCCTTATATTTCTGTTGGGATTTTGCAAATTGTATCTCGACTTGTTCATGCACCTTTCGAATATTCTCCAAAAATCGATGAGCTGTTGGCGACCTCGTTTGCTTCTCCATGAGTGTCCGATTCCGGAATAGAAAATTCCATATCCAAGGGTTCTTGTGGTAGATATCCCAAACATACCTCGAATGGAGACTTGTTGGTTGATACATGAGTAGCTTTTGAAGGGGAATTGAATATACATCAGACTCTCATCCCAAGTAGTTGGGTCTTTCGCATTATAGCCCCTGTAAGAGATGAACAACAGTACGATTCACAACTTCAGTTTGTCCGTCAGTTTGAGGATAACATGCGGTACTCCTCCGCAGTTAGTCCATCATATTCCATAGAGTTCTCCAGAAGTGACTAAGGAATCGACTATCTCGATCAGAAATGATGGAGGTAGGAAAACCGAAATTCTTCCAAATATGAGCAAAGAAGAGCCCTGCTAAATCCTCTCACATCACGGTCTTCTTGCAAAGAATTAAGCAAATCATTTTGCTAAATCGATCCACCACAACAAGAGATAGTCGTTACCTTTCGTTGTGCGAGATAAACGTCCAATGAAATCCATAGAAATTCCAAAGGTCGACTTGGCACTGATAGCGGAGTATATAATTCTTGCTTTCGATTTGAGGGTTTAGAAGTATTGCATAGAACACACCCTCGAATATAACGCCCCATATCATCTTTCATATTGGGCCAGTAAATGTACCTTTTCATGTTTTGAATAGTCTTCTCGATTCCATGTGTCCAGCTACTTGAGATGTGTGTGCCTTCTGGATCGAAAGAAATCGATCTGCTGCCTCTAGTATATAAAGTTGATTTTCTTTATATAATAAGCCTTCTTCAAGCCTCTAAGGACTTGGCTTCCTCGATGTAATTTCGTCCTTCAACACTTTCTGATAGTATAAATTTTTCTGGTAGAGATCGTTGTATTCATCGTGCACCAAAGGTTGAATCTTCATAAGGATGGACCCACAAGCTTGGGTTGCGTCGCGACAACATATCGGATAATTTGTTCGGGTGCCTTTCTTATATTTGATGACTATGCTAAACTGCTTTGATTGAGTGTGTAGAACTTCATCTCTATATGTAGAATCGTCTCCTTCCTGAGAATATAATGACGTAGTGCTTTACTGCATGGTGGAGAGCATATAACTCCTTGTCATAAATTGGATAATTCTGTTGAGCTCTCTGGAATATTTCATAATGGTATGCTATAGGCCTTTCATCTTGCATCAATACGGCTCCAATAGCATAAGCAGATATGTCCACTTCTATATGGGCTAAAACCTTACGGCAAACACCTATACGGGCTAAAACCTACTTTCATGGGGTATTAAAAAAGATTTATCGTTTAACGCTCAATATCCGATCAAAATATATGATGAAAAAATCGAACATGTTGGTTAAAACTCAAACAAAAAGTTCATAAAACAGTTAACTTTGTTGACGAGCATCTATAGTTGGTGCATGGGTAATGATCTCGAAAACGGTCTCGATTCTAACAAAAAAAATACCAAATTTGTAAAGTTTTCCACAAATTTTTTACTGCTTTTAGGAGTGTTTTATTTTTATTTTTTAAATTCAACTCAATTGTCAGATTTTTTACTTGCGTTCCAACCAATAATGTGTGCTACCTCCGGAAAATTAACTGTTTCGTGAACTTTTATGATTTTGGTTACCAAATTGGCAATCAAATATATATTTGTTTAGAGATAACGAGATAAATTGTTTTTTTTTTCAGTATATTAACTTTTGATATTATTTGAGATACCATTTTCTAATAATAATTCATCGGCGTAATTAAAATTTATAGTGTGAACATAGGTTGACTACGATTTTATAATTTGGCCAATTTTAATAGATTTTAAGATTTTAGTATTTTACGATCGAAGTATAGCGAGTCCAAAATACTTGCCAGCTTGAACGGACTTAGCTCTACCCAAACTTATTTGTGAGTCAAATTTTAATTTCAAACCTAAGTTGACTTATTTATTGTATGAGCTGAGCTCGAATTGATTGCATCTCGAGCCAGTCGCCGGTCACAAATAGTTTGGTGTATAGACTAAACTTATAATGAATCAATGAATCAACCGTAATGTAGGCCAAAGAAGTTATATGCAGTGCATCACTCCCAAAATAATTTCAAATGCCGGTGCACATAATTAAACATGACATATACATCTTATTAAAAATGGTAAAATTTTCCGACCAAAAAAAAGTAGAAATTTTATTATATGTGGCACTATCAAAAAGTGTTTGTGAATATTTTATAATATAGAATATCTAAAATATATATAAACTTTCAAATATTTTAAAAAATCAGAAAAATATCCCATTATATTCAAAAGAGAAAAGTATGTGTAAAAGATACATAGCAGCCTCTTTTATATATAAACCATATACAAAGCAAACCTTGATTGCAATTGGTTTTTAAATCAGCCACTATCTCATATCCATATCTAGTATATTTTGACTATTATATAAATAATTTTTAAAATAAATATTAAATATTAAAGAATAATATTTCTATATGATTTACAATTTTTGAATTCAAAGTTTCTTTTAGAAGGGATCTTCTCCTTCCGTGCTCGCGATTGAGCTCCTCCCGGCGTGCGATCGGCGACCTATGGGTAAAGGTAAGCGAGAAAGGCCCCCAAATAAGCGTCCTGATGTTTCAATATCTTCTCCTCAGGTGGTTGAGACACCGATGAAGGAGAGGGAGATGTATGGTGATTCAGCAATTACATCTGGCAAATCAAAATCGTTGGAGGCATCTCTTGAGATGGGGATTGAGAATGAAACTTCCTCTTCTAAAGACCCACCAAAGCTGAGAAACCCTAATTTGACCTCCTCTGATTTCAGTAAGGTAAAGGCTCCGATCCATGTTTCTTCGGTTTGGATCAATGAGGGGAGCATAGATCTGGAGAAAACTGGTATGGATATGCATTTGAATGTTCATCTAGTAAATGATAATGTATCAAATTTGTCTAAACATTCTCAAATCAAATCTTCTGTTCCTGTTATGATGGAAAATAATAGTCTATTGGATGTTAGTCAGGATTGTGCTGTAAAATCTTTAGATCTACAACACCTGAGTAACTCTAACTTGATTCCCTCTGTTTTGGATAATATGAAGGCTCCAATTCATGATCCTTTGGTTCAATTAACGAGGGAAATATGGATCTGGAGAAATCAAATTCGTGTATGAACCTAAATTCTATTCCTGTTAATGATGCTGTATCAAATTTGTCTATATCCTCCAACGAATATTTCTGCTCCTGTTATGTCTGGAAACAATTGTAAATTGGAGGTTAGTCAGGATTGTCCATTGAAATCTTCATACCTGCAAGGATCTGATGATCCACCAAAACCTAGTTGGATTAGCTTATTCTCAGACAATAGAAACCAATCAAATGGGGCTCAACTTTCTTTTGTAGAGCCCTCTTATGATGATGTGGGTAATCCTTTTGCTTGTTATGATGAGAATGATGAGGATAATGAATATTGGAAGTTTTCATTGATTGGTTATGCTGTTGGTTTGAAAATTTCATTTAGACAAATGGAAAACTATGTGAATGGTAAATGGAAATCCTATGGCATGCCCTCCACTTTGCAATTAGAAAAAGGCCTTTTTCTATTCCGATTTGAATATTTTCAGTGTATGAATTTAGTCATGGCTAATGGGCCTTGGTTTATTGATAATAGGCCCCTGGTTCTTAAACAATGGGATCCTACTTTTGATTTCTCCAAACAAAACTTTAAGGAAATTCTTTTGTGGATAAAATTTCCTAAGTTGCCACTACATCTTTGGACTCCCTCTTTAAAAGCAAAATTTCAAGTGTGATTGGCAAGCCTATCTCAACTGATGCTATGACAAATCACAAAAAGCGAATTGAATATGCTAGAGTTCTTGTGGAAATTGATATTACCAAAACCTTGCATGATAATGTTCAAATTAGGAAAAGAGATGGGGATAGTTGGTCTCTCCTATTGAATATGAATGGAAACCTCAGTTCTGTAATACTTGTAATACATTTACTCACATTACTAGAGATTGTAGGAAAAAAGGGTTGAAATTTGGGTTCCCAAGGCACAAAAGAAATCTGTGGAGGTTGTCCATTCTGGGTTAATTGTGCCTACAGCAGGGAGAACAGATCAGCAAAGAAAAGATTATCAAGTGATATTGAGTAAAAATGACAAGGAGAATGAGGATGTCCCAAAAGAAGATGATGGTTACCAAATAGCAAGGACAACTGCAAAAAGACTTGTCATAGACAATGTTTCTCCTTCATAGCTGCAAAATTCCTACCATATAATAGGAAAGGATCCTCAAGGGGGAAATGTCATCAAGTATGGAAATGGGTGGTAAGAACTTTCAATCCTTTAAACCCCCATGAATTTAGCTGTTTGGAACATTAGAGGGTTAAACAACCCTATTAAGCAAGCTGAGGTAAGAAAATTTGTACATACTCACTATCTCTCTATTTTAGCTTTATTAGAAACTAGAATTAAATTAGTTAAAAGTTCTAGAATAAAAAATTGGCTTGCCTCCTGGTTGGCCTTTTTTGCATAACTATAACAAGGCTATAAATGGAAGGATTTGGTTTTTATGGAATCCAAACATTTTCAATGTTAGTCTTCTCCAAGCTTCAGATCAATACATGAATTGTGAAGTATTATTGAAAGAAATTTCAATTAGCTTCTCTCTAACAATTGTTTATGCTTGGAATGCAGGACACCAAAGGCTCACTCTTTGGCATGATTTAATAGATATCAGTAGGGGAATTACAGGTCCATGGCTGTGTACTGGAGATTTTAATGTAACCCTTAAGGATTCAGAAAAGTTTGGAGGGAGTGATCCTAATCTCAAAGACATTATTGATTTTCAGGATTGTCTTCAAAATTCTAATCTTTATGACTTGCCTTACAAAGGTTGTTTGTTTACATGGTGTAATCAACAGGAATCCTCTTCTCGGATATACTGCAAACTAGACAGAACAGTTGGGAACTTAAAATGGGCTGATGTTGAAGCAAAAATGGATATAGAATATCTATTGCCTGGTATCTCTGACCATTCCCCTTGCTTTATTTTTTTTAGTTCTCAAATAAAAGTTGGTCCTCAACCATTTAAATTCTTGAATATTTGGGATGAACATTCTGATTATGCATCTATTCTTAAATCTGTTTTGGGATGTTAAAGCTTAAATTTGGGACAGATGTTTAGGTTGGTGTGGTGTCTAAGGACCTGAATTCTCTTAAGAATCATTCTAAAAGTGTGAATAAGAACAATTTTGGTAATGTTCACAGAGATGCTCTTGAGGGAAAAAAGGCTTTATTTGAGGCTCAAAAAATCCTATCAAATGACCCCTTTAAAATAACAAGCTTATTATGGCATGGAGGGAGTCTGTTAAGAAGAATTATTGGCAGGGTTCTAAAGCTATAGGGATGAATTAACTTAGCAAATCCATAAATCTAACCCTAGACCTCTTGCCTATCATTGAGTGATCTTGTAGAGAGGTTGTAATTTGGGTTTTAGATTTTATTTTCTTTGTGAGAAGATTGTTAAGGTTACTCGGTGAGCCCAACCGAGGTGAATATGGGTTATTAGCTTTAGCCACGAAAAAAAGCTAGTTTGTAACGGTTTGATAACACCGGAAGTCTATCCCTAGTGGATTAGAGCAAGACCTCGAGGAGGCAAGAGAGTGGACGTAGGCGGGTTTCGCCTAACCACTATAAATTCGGTGTCGTATCTCTTTCTCTTGCTTTATATTATTTAATCCATTAGAGTGCATGCTTAGGATCAAACTAATATATCTAATCTTGCATGCTTAGTGCCTTATTGCTAAAGAGCTAAAACTTGCTTAGCTTGTAAAAGCTCTTAATTTTTATAATTACCCAATTCACCCCCTCTTGGGACCCATCACTAGCCAAGGAGAATAGTTTTCTAAAGCAAAAGGCTAGATCTGCTTGAGCCCACATGGGTGATGAGAATACAAAATATTTTCTTGCTTGTATTAAAACTAGAAGGCTTGTAAATAACATTGTTTCTGTTTATGATGCAAGTGGAGTCAAAATTTCCTCTCAAAAGGGGGTTGTGAATGAATTTCTCAAGTTCTATAGAGATTTGTTGGGAAACGAAGGCATGGAGTATGTTCATAAGGACAAAGTCATTACTCATGGTCCTTTCCTTTCTGATGAAGCTTCTAATAAATTGTCTATCCCCATTGAAAATGATGAGATTACTAAGGCTATGTTCTCTCTTGCTAGTGATAAGAGTCCTGGTCCGGATGGTTATAATGCTCATTTTTTTAAGAATGCTTGGAACATTATTGGTAATGATGTCATACATGCAATCCAAGATTTTTTTGTCACTGGTAAATTACTTTCTGAAGTAAATGCTACTAGTATCTCTTTGATTCCCAAGATTGATAATCCAAATGTTCCTTCTGACTATAGGCCTATTTCTTGTTGCAATACTATCTATAAATGCATATCAAAAGTTCTTGCAACAAGATTAAAAAAGGTCATTAGGGATGTGATATCTCCTTCGCAAGGTGCTTTCATTCCTGAGAGACTCATATATCATAACATAATGCTTTGTCAAGGTTTGGTGAGGAATTATCATAGGCAAATGATATCCCCAAGATGCTTCATTAAACTTGATATAAAAAAGGCTTTCGATTCCTTAGATTGGAACTATTTATGGGCTGTTATGAATGATCTCAATATTTCCCATAAAATTGTAGTTTGGATCAAGGCTTATATTACAAATCCTCACTTCTCCATCTCTTTAAATGGTTCAATGCATGGTTATTTCAAAGGAAATAGAGGTTTGAGACAAGGGGATCCCCTTTCCCCGTATCTTTTTGTTTTAGCTATGGAAGGCCTATCTAGGAAGATGGGCAAGCTAGCTAATAACAAAAAGTTTAAATTTCACCCAAAGTGTAAAAAGCTATATCTTACACACTTATGTTTTGCAGATGATCTTATGCTATTTTCCTACGGGGATCGTGACTCTATTCAGGCTATTCTGAACATTTTCCTATGGGGATCATTAGGGATGTGATATCTCGGGTTTGAAGGCAAATCTTGACAAAAGCCAATTGTTTCTTGCAGACTTAAGTCAAGGCACAAAAAATAATTTGGTCAACTTTTTTAACCTAAAAGAGGGTATTCTCCCTGTGAAATATCTTGGAGTTCCACTTATTTCAGGGAAGTTATCGATAAATAGTTGTCAAATCCAAATTGACAAGATAAGATAAAAAACAAATGGTTGGTCTGACAACTATCTATCTTATGCAGGAAGAACTCAACTGATCAAGGTTGTATTATTTAGTTTGCAAATATATTGGGCAGCTATATTTCTTTTACCTGTTTCAGTCATAGAAGAGATTGAGAAAATGTGTAGAAAATTTCTTTGGGGAGGTTCAAACAATAAATCTATTACTCCTGTAGCTTGGGTGAATGTGTGTAAGCCTAAACGAGGAGGCTTAAGTATTATCAACCTTAAATTGTGGAACAAAGCAGCTATTACTAAAGATATTTGGGCTATCTCTTCTAAGCAGGAAAGTTTATGGGTCAAGTGGGTTCACATTTATCATATGAAATATAAAAGTTTTTGGCAGTTAGACCCATCTTCAACAAATGAATGGTGTTGGAAAAAATTTCTGAAAGTCAGAGCTCTTTTTAAAAATTTTTTAAGACTAAAGTTGGAAATGGATCTCAAACAAGTTTTTGGTATGATAATTGGCTATCAATAGGTCCTCTTTCTGCCTACATAGATGATTATACAATTGATTCTTTGGGTATTAACAGATCTATCTCTGTAGGAAATATGTACAGGAAGGGCAGTTGGAGGATTCCAGCTTGTGTATATGCTTCTATTCCAAATCTAAAGGATGCTTTGAAATATGTAATTCTAAATGACAATCAGGATTTTGCTTACTGGTTGCCCGGAAAAGTTTTCACAATAAGTAGTGCTTACAGGTATTTACAAGGGAATGGCTTAAGAGAAAAATGGTCCAAAGTTGTTTGGGACTCCAGGTGCACTCCAAAGCACTGTTTTATTTCCTGGCTGGTTTTTAAAGGAAAGCTACTCACTAGAACTTATCTTGTTAAGAGGGGGTTGACTATTCCTGTTGAATGTAGCTTTTGTGACAAAGAAGAAAGTATTGATCACTTGTTTTTTACATGTGCTTTCTCTTCTAGGGTCTAGAAAGCGATAGGCTCTTGGGTTGGTTTAAAAGTTCCAATTTCCACATGGTCTGCCCAATCAGACTGGATTGTGAAGAGACTTAAAGGCTCAAATAGCATTGCTAGACTGAGAAGAGTTGCTCTTACGACCACTGTTTATCACATTTGGAAAGTTAGAAATCTTAAGTCTTTCCAAAATTCTTGCCCCCAAGTTGGTAGTATAATCCTAAAGATAAAATCTGAAGTGCTTATGAGACTAATGAAATATTCTGATTTTATGCAGAAGTTTTGGTTTGCAAAATTGGAAAGAAGTGCTAAGTATGCAGAGTAAAGGCTCTGTGCTGCTTCTTGCTTATGGATTATATATCTCCTTTTAAATATGTGTTAGACCCACCAACTTAATTGATGATTTTAATCCTGGTCTATGGCTACCTCTGCTCAGTAGGCTGATATTTTTGTGGGATGTCTGCTTGATGATATTACTTTAGTTGTTCTCATTGTACTGGTGGAAAATCTGCTCGCCTGGGGGTTTTGTTTTGTTGACTCTGCACTGCTCTGGTTTAATGGTTTTATGTTCAAGCTGAATGTTTTGTTGAACTTGCAGGATGTTAACAATATGTTGTTTGAAGTGGAAGAAAAATAAGAGAAATCCTGGTTGTAATTAAGAGAAATATGGATGGTGGAGGGTAAGGGTCAAAACTTTGTTTTTCCTTGTTCTCTATCCCCTTTTCTAAATTTGCTTTGGAAATGATGAAGTTTAAGTCCAGTTTTTTCTACATTAAGTGTTTGGATTACTTAATATTTGTGCAAATGTCCATGTTAAATGGTAGTTAAAATATAGGCTAATGATGTAAGTCTTTAGAATTGCAAAGTCCAAAAGTTATATTGTTTGTCCAAGTGTTTATGGAGCTGTTCTTTGTGTTTTATATTAGGCAAAAATTAATTTCTTTGTTGAGGCTTATTTTGGTAAAACCCGAGTATTAATTTTCCATAAATCTGGAGGACTCTATCAAAAAGGGTTTTGGTTTACAGTGTGGCCATTGCTTGTTTGAGTTGGTAGCATATATTGAAAAAAGAAATTGTAAAAAAGTATAATGTAAAAAGAGTAAGATCCGAGTATTGGAAATCCATAAAATCTGATAGTGGTATCCCCAAAAAAGATTTTGGAGATTATGTGGGTCCTCATCAGGTTCATTTTTTTCTACATCATATTTTATACAAGACAAGATAGCTCCTAAATCCGGACAGAAAGATTTATTTAGACTTAGTTTTCTATTAGACAAACTGTCTTAGCTTATATTTTTACGCTTTTTACTGAAAATTTTCACTACTAATACTTTCCACACTTTTTTATTTATTTGGGACTTTGGATATCTAATCCAATAATCTCTATTTGTTGTCTTGAATATTTTGTATAGTGGATATCTGTTTTCTGCCTAGAATAGGGTAACTGCTGGTTTTTTTTTTTTTTTTTTTTTTTTTAATGTTTATGTAGAATTGATACATTTATGAAAGCTCAAAAAAGTTCGAAAAGGACTGAAACCTGCATCAGTAATTAGACTTGTCTTGAGATGTAAGAAGTTTGGGAAAAGAAAAGCATCTGAATCTTCTGAGTGTTGAGAAGACGGAAGTTTACTTAAAATAAAAAAGGGACTGAAGCCTGCATTATTTTCAAATGAATGATTTAGGTCATTAGTTTTTTCTACATGCTTTCTTTTATTTGTGTTGGTAACGTCCTGTAGTAATTATATAAAGACTTTAAACTCTCTTGTATTTTTAGTTTTGGTTAATTAATTTGCTTACTTATCAAAAAAAAAAGTTTCTTTTAGAAAAAAAAACTTCAAAATACGTGTATGGAGGATTGAAAATGTAAATGAGTTTAAATTTATTTCGCCAACCTGTTAAGATTTTGAAATCCTAAAATATTTATTTAAAAGTATTTTTTTAAAAATTTGAAATATATAAAAATAGATTTTAGTATGATTTCTAATTTATATTCAAATTAATTTTTAAATAATACTTCTAAATAAATATTTTGGGGTGTCGAAATAATAGATTTTAAACGAAAAATTTATTTGTTAACTAAAGTTTGTTAACTAAAGTTGATATGTAAGTCTCCCAATATAATTTGATCCGTCGGATGCATGTCGCATTGATAAGCTTATCACGCGACGCAAACTGACGTAGTCTATTTTGGCACATTCAACCCTTTTTTTTTCATCATAAAAAGAAAAACCCTTTCTGCCAACAAAAATCCAATTTCTTTTTTTTTTTT
>MJHO01000365.1:62646-77912 GCA_002076135.1 Xerophyta viscosa | reverse complement strand
GTTGCGATGGTTCTGGGGGCAAATGCGAAAGGTCCTGGTGATAAAGTCTGTCTTTCTCATAGAGTTTATTTAAGAACCTTTGCTCAAACTTGGTTTAGATATATTTCTGGGAAAATAGTTTATTTTTCTTTAAAAGATACTTCCGAAGGATTTATTTCTGAAGTATGGATTTCCGAAAAGAAAATATTGTTTGAAAATTTTAGTTGGAAACTGGGAATTCATTTCTAACTACTATTGTTTTTTTTTAAACCATTTCGTAAATGTTGTGAACAACTATTTCAAATTTCCAAGTTTCTTTGGTTTGTATAAGCTTTGTGGAGATTTATACGATTTAGTGTTGTTCGGAACGGGTTAGGACTAACCTTTACGATGTGGTTTCTTCGTATTTTTCATAAAGCTTAATTTAAAAACTTGGATTTACTTTGAATGAAATGGTGTTGGAGTAACCATGTCGCCTGAATGCGCCTAATGTGTGCGGAGGCGGGACGAAAGGTTAACCCGGGGAGGGAAGACATCTTGCCGTACCTGGCCAAGTGCACAGGCGGTACAACGACGAGGGGATCCGTTTGAAAAAAAATTCATGCTGATTTTAGCGGATTGAAAATGCTATTTGCATGTGTTTCTGTGATTTGTTTGGAGTAGGTGTGGTTGAACACTTTGGCTCTCTTTCGCAGGCTTTGTTGAGGGATAGAAACCCGGTTTGAGGTGAGTTATCCTTCCTTTGGTGGGCAGATAGCCCATATTTCTATCTTGGTGGGCAGGTAGCCCTTTTATTTATGTATTGTAGGGCGTATGGCCCTGTTTTCTATTTTTTTGTGGATGTTTGCGAGCGGGTAGCTCGATAGAATCATAATTAGGTTTGGGACCCTAGAAAATACAGGGGAGACTCTGCCGAAATTTTCGGTGATTTCTGGTGTGAAATTGAGTTTTGAGTGCTCCGGGTGTATTAGGGTGCGGTACCTATGTTGTGGATTCGTTAGCTTTTAGCTTCGTTCTGGTCTGTCCAGGTACTTGTAGATTTGGGGGACCAAATCTTTTAAGTGGGGAGGGATGTAAGGTTCCGATTTTCGGTTATGTATTATCGGTGTGTTTTTAGATCAATCGAGGGTATTGATTGATTCTTGGTTGCTTGATTTGTTTGTGATTTGATTCGGAATTTGATTTGGATCGAAATCATGCATTTTGGGCCGGATTGGGCCCAAATTGGGTTGGGTCCGGCGGACCGAGCCAACTTGGCTCGGCCTGGCCGAGCCCGTGGGCGCGCGGACGCGCGGGCGAGCCATTTGGCTCGAGGCCGTCGCGCCCGCCCGCACCCGTCTCTTTCTCTCTGTCTCTCTCGCCTCTCTCCCTCTCTAGCGTCGCTCTCTCTCTTGACTCTGCGCTCGAACGTGCCGCCCAACGCCGCGCCGCCCGCCCCCGCCGCGCCGCCCGCCCAACGCCGCGCCGCCCGCCCAACGCCGGCCGCCCGCCGATCGCCGCCGACCATCTCGCCGGCGTGCGTGCGCCGCCATCGTCGCTTCACCGCGCCTCTCCGAACATGTTAGAGGTGTTGGTTCGTCATGCTCCTCCGATCGCCGCAGATTCAGTCGTTGTCGCCGTCGTCGCCGCCGTCCGGCCGCCTCCGGCGAGGTCCTCCGACGAATCTGACCTCTCCGTTGCTTCGCCTCGTCGTCGGAACGCCTTGGTGAGATCGATTTTGGTGGAGCTCTGAGGGT
The DNA here is from genome assembly GCA_002076135.1 of Xerophyta viscosa. Lineage (NCBI taxonomy): Eukaryota > Viridiplantae > Streptophyta > Magnoliopsida > Pandanales > Velloziaceae > Xerophyta > Xerophyta viscosa. Next base: position 76,197 of record MJHO01000365.1, on the reverse strand, counting down.
TTTCGCCGTCTATCGGGTCTCGGGTCGGTAGACCAGGGACATAAGGTGGAGTGGAACGGATACACTTGTTTGTGTTGTTTTATGTTATGCTTGATGTATTTTGTGTATAGCATGACATTGTATCGATTTATAACATGTTATTTGGCGTGGTATCTACTTGGATTGGTATTGTAGCATGTTTGCCAGGTTAATACCATAGTAGAGGTGTCCATTTGACTATAGCATGTTAGTTCGGCATTTAGATAGATTTGGCACCTTAGTTTACTCGTAGGTATACATGCAGGTCGTATTTTATGTTACGTATTTTCCCTCACCTGAGTGAGTATAGAAGGCAAGGATTGCCAGGTTCATACTCTAGGAGAGATGAGTGGATGGTAACATGGTTTCATATTTTGTACTACTTCATGTAATTGATCGCCTCCTGTGTTCTAGTTATACATGTCGTAGGGTCGTTGACCTGATCTTCTACTTAGAAGTGTATTAGGGCATGACTGCCGGCTTAATACTCTTAGTAGGATTTGTTGTGCTTGGAACATATTTATTGTGGCACGTGGGTGTGCTTGACTCTACCTAGTGTGTGAAGCGCTGTCTTCGCTGGTTGTAATTGGGGTAGATTTGTTGCTGCGACACTAGACCTGTGTCGTACGCGTGACTAGCCTAAATAGTCGGTATGTGCACGGGTCCTACCGTTTGTATTAGTATGCTTATTCTGGTTGCATCGAGGTTGGGACGGTTATTTCTAAGATCTACAAGCGGGAATCATATGGGACATGTTAGGTAAAACATGTGGTGTTATATGTGTGCTTGTAAATCTTGATTGAATGTCTTAGTATTTTCCGTGTGGTTATATTAGCATGCTAGGTATGTTTGTTATTGGCCGTCGGAAGGGCATTAGGGCTTTATGCTAGATTATGCTTTTGACGGTGGTTATGAATGCTATTTTATACATGGTTTTGACGTTGCCTAGTCATGCTTGTAAACGGGTGTCCTAGCTATGCATGTAATAGGAATGTCAGGAATGTTATATTAAATTTGTTGCATGGACCGCATGTTATGGATGTGTTTGCCTGCATGAATGAATATCGAGGTGTGTAACCTAGGTGATATTCTTGGCAGGATAGCTTGTATGATAACATGTTTACGCTTTGATCTACCTTGCAATGTATTTGAGTGGTTTACTCTAGTTATGCATGTGGTAGATGTTGCGATAAGTGTTAGGCGTTAGCACTTGGACGATTTACTCAGCATTGTTATAAATGTTGTATAACCATAATTAGGTTTGTTTATCCCTTGTTCCGGTGTGTATGTGAACGTGTGACTGTTTTACCCTAAGTATAGGACGGACTGGGATGTGCGCTTGTTAGTCTTATCCGGTTAAGTATGCAGGTGGGTTTCCTAGTTGTACTCGTGATAGACTGACTTGTGGGTATATGAGCGGTGTTTGCTCTGTATGTTTTAGCATTGGATTTATGCTTTACATGTGCTGGTTATGTTTGTTATGTGATTTATGGCATTGTTTGGGAGTACGTATCATGTGGTTTTGACATTTGATATGAATACTTAGGGAATGTCTGGATATGCCATTTCATGAATTGATTGTTGATTTGCCATGACTTATATGGTTGAGCATGTGGATTGAACATTTGGTTCTTAACTATGAATAGTGTATGAGTATATATAACTGGGTTGACACTTTAGTAAGAATGTGAATGTGATGAATTTAACATGCTTGATATTTCCGTTCTAACTGACTTAATGTATGGTTATTAATACAACTGTAGGTAGAAGAGGTTATTTTATGTTGACGTAAGCGGATAGCTATGTGGTTAGTTACTTGGAATAGGTGCGAGAGCGGAACTTAGCTCTTGCGGCACCTTAGTAACAGGGTTTTGACATAACGTTGTGTGCCTATCAGGATTCTTAGAACTAACTGCTTGAGTAGGTGAGCGACCTTGCTCTATAAAGTTACCCAATAGGGAGGGTTAAGATTAGGCGGTTATTATAAGTTTTCATCTAGTACCCGTAGTCGAGTGATTTACCGACTAGGGTGGCGGTAAGATGAGCTTTATAATGGTTTAGGTCAATCTATGAATCGTGTCTCTATTTTGAGGGCGTAGACGTAGGGTGATCATCCTTGGCCAGGGTCGTTCCTGCGGTGTTTGAGGCTCAGGGGTGTGCCTTTCGGAGGGCATGCGGCTACTGAGTATCTCTACGGGATGCTATATCCATCCTACCGTGGGTTTGGTGCTTCGGAATGTGCATTAGAAGCGGGTAGCCAAACCTTGGTACCGTGGGTCAATTCGGGTATCTAAACTAAACATGAGAGGATTAACCGGTTTAGGTTAGTAATTTCACCCTAACATAATCCAAGATATCAATGGCATAATTGATTTGGGTTGGGTGCGGACTTGACATATAGACATGGTAGCTTGGATCTGTTTATTAGCTTATGTCTTTATTTGTTGTGCCTTGGATGGCTTATGTGCTTTTGGCATGTTTAGTGTTCTTAATTTGCGGTCAGTGCATGGTAAGTATATTGTTCCTACGAGCTTTGTTTTAAGCTGACGATGGTTTTTGTTTTATCCTTATGTATGGGTGGTTACTCTCGTTGTTGCGTGATGACTGTGTATCTGCAGGAGTGGGTTGGCAATGCGAGTTTTATGTATTAGTATGTGTGTTATGTTTGCATACTATATATGTATGGGCATGCGGTTTTATTTCGTCCATCTGTTTGCGTTAGTTTTTATGATTGCTGGTGTGATGCATGTCGATGTTTGACCGGTGCCTTAGCAGTTGACGTAGGGGACTGCTGGGGAGGGTCACTCACTGAGTATATTTTTATATACTCATGTTGCTACTTTTTCCCTCAGGTCTTTGCGAAGTTTGCTGGCGATCTTAGAGCGAGCTTCGGGGTGCTGAGGATTGTAGTGGGATCAAAATGTAAAGATTTAATTTTTTCCGCTGTGTTTTAATTAATTTGATTAATGTATTAGTGTGAATTGGAAGTACTAGCTCATAACATCTGCTTTATCTATCTATATATAAATCACCAATGTTGCTTCTACAGTTCTTTCAACAGTTTCATCTTGATTTTTTTTCAATTTGCCCCTCCTATTTTGCCTCACCATCAAAATGCCCCTCGAATTTTATTGTTTTTTGAAACCGGTTCAAACTTTTGTCACCGAAATTTACAATTTTTATATTTAGAATTTTTTCTAAAAATACCTCTACATATATTTATTTAGTCCGCTTGTCTATATCGTAATACAACTCATTTTTATTTTTAAATCCGTTAAGACTTTGAATCTCCAGAACAAATAGAGGCATTTTTTGCAAAATTTTTAATATGAAAAGTGTATCTCTCATCAATATCTATAAAGTTTATATTTTATATTTTTTTTATAACATTAACATTGTAAATATCACCAAAACTTATATATTCTTGTTATAATTTAAGAATTTTTTTTCAAAAAAATATACAATACATAGAATCATTATATATGATTATTATTATATATATATGGTTCCGCTTTCGCCATATCGTAATACACTTTATTTTTATTTTTAAGCCCGGTAAGACTTTGGATCTCCAGAACACCTATTTAAAGTTGTTTTCTACAAAACTTTTAATATGAAAAGTGTATCTCTCATCCAAAATCTATAAACTTTATATTTTATATTTTTTAAAAAAATTTCTACATAAATATTTGGTATGCTCGTACTTATCGTAATACTGGTTTAAACCTATATAATTTTTTATAATATAACTTTTCATTGGGAGAAATCAATTTGTTTTTTTCAATTTGCCCCTCTATCTTGTCCCCCATCAAAGAGCCTCCTTGCGATTTTTTAATTTGATTTTTTTTTTTTAACCCTGCTAAGAATTTTGAAATCTGAAAAATCTAGTAGAAGTATTTTTAAAAAAAAAAAAAAAACTTTCGATAGCAAAATTATAGATGTTATCAAAATCTAAAATTTTTATATTAAAATTTCTACTAAGAAAGATCCTTACATAACGCTCGTACTACGTATTCATAAATACAAGTTTTTTTTATCTTAAATCCGTTTAAAATTGGGAAAAAATAAATTCGCCAGAACATCTATTTAGCAGTATTTTTTTTAAAAAAAAATTAATATCAAATGTGTAGCTTTCATAAAATTCTACAAATTTTATTTTAAACTTTTCAAAAAAGTTTTCATATATATATATATATATATATATATATATATATATATATATATTTAAATTTTTTTAAAAATGTGTATATGATTTTTTTTTATCTGCAACTTCCTTTTTGGTAATTTTTTGATGAGCAGATCTTTTCTTGCTTGTCGTTTTTCTTTTTTATTTTGGCCTTTCTTCTTATTGCTTTTTTCTAATCAATGATTTTTTTGGCTTGCTTAGGCTGCAAGATCCAACTCTTTATTTTTTAGAAATATTGTTTGAATAGTATATCTTTTTATCTTTTTTTTTTCAACTATCAAACTCAGTCTTTGCCTTTAATGAGCCTAAACTGTTAAATAAAATTCATCTTTTCTTTTTTTGGTATATATTTATTTATTTTTATTTGCTTCGGTTAAAGAAACTTAACCTATCATTTTTTTTTGTGTTTTATTTAATTATGCCTTTTACCTCATCATTTGAAACTGATCTTTTCATATACACTCCATAATTATACAGTTTATTGTTTCATTTCTAAACAATATGATCAATTCTAAATCAACATCCATACCAACTTGCCCTTATTTTGTTTGTTTCAATAGTTACATAACTTTTTTTTCTTTTTCCTTTTTGTGCCTCAACTATTTTATGAAATTATTTTTTTACATCCTAATTATCTAAACAGTTGGCTCAACAATTCTTTTTCTATAAATGTTTCTTTTTTGGCAACAAAAAATATTTAAAAAATTTAAATTTTTTCACAGTCCATTTATACATTTCATAACCATTAAATTTGTTATTTTATATATGAACACCTTGATTGATTTTTAAGTTCACGGGCATTGCTCGCGCAACGCGCGACTACGAAAACTAGTTGTTTTAAAATTTTCTGGCCCCCGGCCTTGGGGCGCCACAACCCTAGTTTGACCGCACCACGAATTCGCTGCCGTTGTTGCTCGCCGTCGTCTGGGTTGACCTCGTCGTCGTCGTCGTGCGCTGCTGCTGTCGTGTCGTCGTCGATTCAACCTTTGCCGGCCTGGATCTTCTCCTCTTGCTGCCTAGGTATGATTCTGGTCACTCACCACCGTCATTCCCGCCGCCGCCGACGATCGTCGCCACCTCCTTGAACGTGCTACAGATGCTGGCTGCCGCTATCTCCTTCGATCGTCACCGATTCTCGGCCGCCGCCACTGTTGCCGCCGACGACCAATTCCGGCGAACTTTTCTGGCGAACTCGACCGCTCCACAGATTCGTCACGGGTTCGTGAATGCGTTGGTGGAATTAATTCCGGAAGAACTCCGGTGATTTCGCGTGTTTTGGCTGTGAAGGTGAGTACCTCGACGGTCTCACTTGTTTATTAGCACAATCATGCTAGGATTGTTATGTCATAATGCATTGGCATGATATGTTTTATTGCTTGTGTTAGTATGTGATTTAGATGATAATCTTCATGCTAGCTAATGTGGTTGTTCCCTAGGTTGTACATAGAGTAGGTGACTCAGATTATGTGCGTAGTAGGAATATTTTAGTATATATCATGCTATGCTTGAGTTCTACCCAGAATGAGTAATTGAGTAGATAACTCTAGATTTAGTTGTGGTAGGATAGTTTTATATGTTGTAGAACATGTGAGTAAATGCTTTAGTGATACTTGTGACTTGAATCGGTAGTCTATATTGATTGCTATAAATGAGTAAGCAACTCTTGTGATTTTGTTTGATAACATGATAATTGTGCTTTAAGTACTCGGAAGTTGTGTTTCGTCGTTCCTCAGGCGGCAGTTGCCAGAGGGATAGATGTGCGAACGGATCAACTAGAGTGCGACTAGAATTATGTTTGTAACATGCTTGTTGAATATTTCACCATGTTTCTTGTACTACATGTATTATGTGAAAGCATATGTTATATGACTTGATTTCTGACTAGCATGCTAAGTATATTTATATCATGCTTGTGTGATAGCATGTGGCTTGTATAAATTATGCTAGTTATACAAATTTCATCCAATGATGTGCATAAGAGTAGATGACTCGGATTATACTAGTGTGGATATTTTCCTTACACTATGTTGTATTTACATTCTGCCCAGCTTGAGTAAGATGAGTAGTTGACTCTAGATGTACTCGTGGTAAAATGATTTGTGCTAGGTTGAGATTTGTGAGATACTCACTATGACTTGACTTGTTGGTTTCCGGTACTCGTAAGTTGTGTTCGCCCGATCGGTCAGGTTGGCCAGGAGGATCAGGGTGCGAACGTAATAATCGACTACAGTAGCCGGTAGCCGGTTGATTGATGAGAGCCTTTTAATAGAAACTATAATTACGTCTAAGACGTGATGTCCATAGAAGACCAGTGGGCGTAGTGGGTGCACCTCTTGGCCCAGGTGGCTACTCGGCGTTGTGACAACCCGGGGTTCGAGTCCTTTCCCATTTTGCATTGTGAGACGCTTCCACTGTATGGGATTTTGGTCTGTAGGAGTGCACCGTAGAGTATACCAAGACGTTGTTACCGGACGGGGTATCCTTCGTAGAGACGTTTCTGAGATCTAGGACTGGGGTATAGGTAGTCCATGACTTAGGAACCGGATCACTTCTGTTGGGTCGTTCCGAGTAACTAAACTCAATATGAGAGGACTAACCAGGTTGGGTTAGTGGAACACCCTGACATAACTAAAGATAAGAGCATAATTGGTTAGTCGGGCATTCTTTACATTCTTTTATGACATGTCATGTGCTGTTGGTTGTGCATATTTAGTTTTGAAATATGCATTGCTTTATACCTAGTTGGTTATACGCGTATATGTATCGTGTTATACATGTTCAGAAAGATTATGTATGAATGTTATACTTGTCTTATGTTGTCTATACAGCATGTTGCGGATGTTCGGTCTACTTTGGTAAGTATTAGAGCAACTTGCTAGATTAATACTCTAGTAGAACAAGTTTATATTGTAACGTGCCTACTTCTTTGATTCTATCTAGAGATGTATAGGAGCTGTTTGCTCTAACTATGCTTTTGGTAGAAAATTATTTGCTTTAGAAATCATGCTTTAGGGCAGGTTGTATTTTCATCTTACTCATGATAGTTAGAAGATGAATGGGTTACAACAGGAGTGCCTGGAATAATTATGTTCATGCAAGTTGCATTAGCATATAGAAATTGCATTGATATGCAGAAGTGTTATATTTATACAGGATTGGCTTGGGCATGTAGGAGTATTGTTTACAGGCTGAGTATATAATTGCATGTATGCTTGTACTCCGATGCATGCATCGGTGAATGATAATCATATCTGTGTGTGTGATGGGATGTCACTTTATACTCGTCCTATAGTTTATCCATGTATGCGTGTGTCTGTTATGTGTTGTTTAGTGTGTGACCGCAACTGTCACGACCCGCGAGCCGAGAGCCGCCACGGAGGGAAATAATTTTTCGCAAATGAATAAAATTCGAAATAAACGCTTTGCGGAAGCTTAAACGATCAAGGAGTTTATGTCAAATCCCAAATCTCAAAATCAAATTCTCAAAAATCCAATAACAAGGAAGAGCCGCAACTTGGACATTCGGTTCGGGACAAGAACCAGCAGGGAAGGCGGTTCAGTCCCAACCCGAGCTTAGTTTGCGAAGGATACTAATCATCAATCTCTCCAGATGACACAAGAGGATCCTAGGCAATCTAAGGTCCAAAACTCTTAAAAACATTTGAAAATATACTTAAAAACCATGTTTATGAAATACCGATTCAACCTGTATGCTAAAAAATAAACAATTAGGAAGTATACACCTCCATTTATGCTCGGGTTACAAGTATACACCTATAACCGCTAAAAATTGATTAAAAATCAATGAAATACGTAATTAAACTAATTTGGGCCCTAAACGGGCTTGGCCGGACCAGATTGGTCCAGCCCGCTAGCGTTTCGCTCGCGCCCAGGCGCGTCGCGCGCCTGGCTGGACCCGACCATAGGTCGGGTCTGCGCGGGATTAAATCCCGCGCGATCGGGCGCTTCGCCGCCGTCGACCGACCTTCGTATTGTCCACCTTATAGTTTTCAACCATTCCCGTCTCAATGGAGATGTCAAATTCTCCGTTCGAGGCTTCGTTTGATGTGTTTTTCTATTACGAAGTCCCGGCGGCGTTTCGGCGGCCGTCGCGTTTCGGGACTGTGACAGGTGTTCCCAAGGGTCTCGAACGTGCTGAATTCAATAGATGTATCCAAATTTTATTTCGACGTTAGTACAAGGAGATATAAGTGGGTACAAGTTTAAGTGCTTTTTTTTTATTTCAGTTTCCGCCACCGTGGCTCGCCACCGGCGAAGCAACGACGGCGGAGTTAAATCTCCAACGTGTAAAGACGATGACTAGGTGGTTTGGGAGGAGTTACCTTGAGTTTTGGAGAAGTGGCCGTGAAGAACGGTGCTAGGGTGCAACCTTGGTACGGCGCCGGCGAGCTTCGACGGGCGTCGAGGGCGGTCACGCGATCACCTCTACACCTCGAGCACGACGGTGGAGATACCCGTCAAGGTCAACTTGTTGGCCGATCACTCTCCGTCTCCCTCTCTTTCTTTCTTCTTCTTCTTTCTTTTGTTTTTCTTCTCTGGTTTCTCTTTCGTTTTCTTTTTTGTTTTCTTTTTTTCTTTTTTTTTCTTCTTTTTTTTGTTTCTCTTTTTTTTTGTTAGCCTCCCCCCATTTGCTGCGAGCCCTCACCTTCTTTATAAGAAACCTCCATCAATCTATGGCCCAAGGTGCTAAAAAAGATAATAATGACATAGCTTATTTAGGAAATTTGACTTTAAACCCCTAATAATTACATACCAATTTTGTTTATTAACCGGTCCGATAGTGGGTGCTAAATTTGACTTTGATTTTATTCATCAGGTAAAGCCTGATAGCGAAAAGTTTAATTACGGGTACTGAAATTGACTTTTGGACGAAGCGAGGCCCTTCAACAATTCACCTGAATTTTGCTTAGTCGATTCGAGAAATAGTTGATTTCCAGCGCGACTAGACTGTAATATGAGCATGTGGTGTGTATTCGGTCTAAGTCGAGTTCATGAGATGAAATTATAATCCGGCCAAAATTGAATGTCGATAGATTTGATCGGGCTTTAATAGACTTATTGGGCTTTAAACTAGACCAAATTATGCTTGAAAGAGCCAATTGAGTTTAATCGGGTATAAATGATTTAACGAGCCAATTAAAACTAATCAACCTATTTAGGTTTAATTAAGTCAATTGGGCTTAACTGGACTCGGTTGGATCGATCGAGCATAATAGGGTCTAATTGGACTTAATTGGACCAAACGAGTATGGTTGAATTTAATTGTACTTCGTGGACCATAACCGATGCATCTGGACAAAATGTAGACTTGTAGTCCGGACAAAATGTGGTGTCGACAGTTACCCCTCTTTGTCCAATCTTTTAGAGAAAGGTTGGGCAAAGATAAAGAGATACCACATTTTGGCCGTTAGGAGGGAGAGCGATAGTTTTTGAATTATAATTTTTTTTTTTAAAATATGTGACAGAGTTGGTAGATTTTTTTCTATGATTGGTGAAATGCCGATACGGGCAGACTTTCCCCTATCCTGGGTAAAAAAATGAGATTGGATAGACTTTTTTCTATCCTGAGTGAAAAAATAAAAGCTGGGCAGACTTTTCCCTACCCTGGATGAAAAAATAAGATTGGATAGACTTTTTCCTATCCTGGGTGGAAGAGAAAAAAGTTGGGTAGACTTTTCCCTACCCTGGGTAAAAGAAATAAAACTGGATAGACCTTTCCCTATCCTGGGTAAAAAAGATGAAAGCTGGGTAGATTTTTTCCTACCCTGGGTGAAAAGATAAAAGCTGGGTAGACTTTCCCCTACCTTGGGTGAAAATGTATAAAAGCTGGGTAGACTTTTTCCTACCCTGGATGAAAGATAAAAGCTGGGTAGACTTCTCCCTACCCTGGGTGAAGAAAATAAAAAATGGGTAGACTTTTTCCTACTCTGGGTGAAAAAATGAAAGCTGGGTAGACTTTCTCCTACCTTGGGTGAAAAAATAAAACTGGATAGACTTTTTCCTATCCTCGGTGAAGAGATAAAAGCTGGGTAGACTTTTGTTGACGACCTTCCTCCGGAGAGGGAAAGGGTTGGAGTCGCCAACTAGATATTTAATGGAAATCTAGGAAACCGGGATAAGGCACATTGAGATTCTAAGGCTCGTTCGTCGTTTACATGTGGGGAAGACGGAACACCCCCACTGCGCCCCTCAAAAGAGAGTACTCTATAAGTGATTAAACATAATTTTGAATTTATTTTTGCACGAATTTTGTTATGTGTAAATATATCGTTTTGCACCGATCTTGTGTTCATACTTTCCGTTATTTAAATGGAATTTGTCTTCCTCCAATATGTATAATAGATGTGAAAAGTAGTATACACCACTTCTTTTCGCTACTATTCGTAGGTGATTTCTCGTTCATATAAACTAAGAAAAATAAAAACAGCGGTATACACCGCTGTTCTAATCCTCAATTTATATGACCGAGTGAGACTAATCTCAAATAACGATATATTTATAGACATTATTTAATAAATGAATAAATAAATGTACAATTCATGTGTTGTGTGTGTGCTCAGCGTCGGAGGAGTGTATGTTAATGTGGAGAAAATATATTTTATTAGTGTTTGGGCTCAGCGCCGTTGTCCGTTTCTCTGTCATTTCGCCCAGAATGTCATTTTTTTTCAAGAAAAAATGATTAGAAAAATATAAGTATCACTTCTATTTCCTAATAATAAATTGAGTTACAAGTGTACACCTATAACTCATTTTATTAAAAAAAAATAATAAATAAAATATTTTTGGAGAGATTTGGTTTTAAAACGTTGTGTTAAGCTTAAAAAAATGCATGATTGGAAGTGTACACCTCCAAATATGCATTTGGATTATAAGTATATACCTATAATCCATCAAAATTGATTTAAAATTGATTTAAAACGAATTTAAACGAATTTGGGCCTTAAACGGGCAAGACCGGACCAAGTTGGTCCGGCCCAAACCGAAACGGCTCGGACCAGACGCGCGCGGGCGCGACCGGGTGCGCGCAGGCGCGACCGCGTCTGTTAAAAACGACGCGTGACCGGCTCAGCCGGTCTCATTTTTGAATTTATGCTGAAACGGGCGCGGGTTACGGTGGCAGGTTTCTGCGTGTTTTTTTTTTCTTTTTTTTAAATCTGCCGCCGACGGCCGTCCGGGAGTCACCCAGGGGTTTTCTGTCGTCCTCGACGCGTTGGAGACGTCAAAAATTAGATTAGAAGCTTCGTTTATTGAGTTTTCGGGAGTGCGAAGTTTCGGCCGATTTCGGCGGCGGTGATCATTCGCCGTCGAGAGAGTCGTTCTTAAGGTTATCAAGGGTCCTGAATTCATTGGTGATGTCTAAATTTTTTTTCGACGTGTGTACAGAGGGATATTTGTGGTTGTAATTTCGGGTGAATTAGTTTATTTTTTATTTCCGACGCCATGACACGCCGGCGGCGAAGCCGAGGCGGCGTCCCGTGTTCTAAGACATGAGGAGAAGATTTTGAGATACTTACCTCGAGGTTTGGACGTGGATTGAATTGTTGGGATTTTAGATGTTTTAGGAGGCGCCGGCCGGAGCTTAGCGCGGCAACGGCGATTCCGGTCGGCGGCGGCGTTGTCGTCACAGGAGTCTGGAGATGTCGTCGTGGACGCTTGAGCCGGCGGGGGCGGAAGTGAATTTGCCGGTGATCCTCTCTCTCTCTTACCGGACCTTCTCTCTCTCTCTCTTCTGTTCTCCCTCTCTCGCTCCAGCACTCTCTCTCTCTCTCTCTCTCTCTCTCTCTTCTGCTCTCTCTCTAGCACTCTCTCTCTCTCTCTCTCTTCTGCTCTCTCTCTCTCTCTCTCTCTCTCTCCACAGCACTCTCTTTTTCTCTCTCTCTCTCCAGTACTCTCTCTCTTCCAGCACCCTCTTTCTCTTTTTTTTTTTTTTAAAAAAAAAAAATCCTCCCCCTCATTTTGAACTCTTAGATCTATATAAGTATCATTTCCCCGTAACTTTCTTCCCCTTAAAAGTGGATCTAACAAACCCCACTTGCATGCATTACATAATAAATCCATATGTTTGCTATTTTGCAACAATGGCCCTTCAAAATTTTGTGAAATCTAGTCCGAAATTGTGATCATTGGCATAATCAGACCCTCTACATCCAAGATTTTGATTTTTACGATTAAATGCTTTTTGTATAGGACTTGTATTAATATTCACTTTAATTAAATGTGTCCGATTAAATTAAATTGAAATGAATCGAATTAATTGGGCTTAATTGGATTTTAATAGAGTTGATTAAATTCGATCGGACACAATTGGTCCTTAATTGGGCCAAATTGGCTTAATTGCGCTTTTTAAGCTTAATTGAGCCTAATTGGGCCTAATTGAGTCAGGTCGAATTTAACTATGCCATGCGGGTTCCAATCAGTGCGATTCGATTAAATGTAAGTCAACAGCCCGGACAAAATGGGGTGTCGACTGTGAGGTCCGTGACCGAGTTAAATTTTTCGTAGTCGTTAGTTTTTGTGTATGACTTTAGGTTTGAATGTGGTTGAATGAAATTTCTTTTGCTAAGTCCTAGTCATGCATGATTGTGTTATGTTTTCTTGGGCTTGCATGGGTGTATGAGGCTTGTTTTGTGTGGGAATGCATGCGTGGACGCGTTGGGAACGAGCTGGCCTAGTTGGGGTCTCGTCGGCGCGAGCGTACGATCCGTAGCGAGTCGGCCGAGTGTGGTGCTGAATCTGTTTATGCAGATCCTGAGGTTTTCGGTCGACCGATTGTTGTTTCGGTCGACCGATTGGAGCAGGTGAGAGTTGGTGGGGGTTGTTTTTAGTGTTGTTTAGGGCTATTTTCCATTTCTACCCGAGAAGAAGAGTTCTGGAGCACTAGGTAAGCTGCCCCTAGGTGACCATCTCTATTTCTTTGATTTTATTTGATTTAAACTTGATTTTCACACTCTCCCAACCTTGCTCTACATCTAGATACCCATTGATTTGGTTTTCTTGTTGTTCCTTGGTGTGAGCTCGTGGGAAGGCTTGGATTTAGAGGTGAGCGGTTTAACACCGTGTGTGTGTGTGTTGGTACGCATGAAAATACAATTAATGCTATGCTTGATGTGTATTTACATGATTTTGATGGATATGTGTAACCGGGTCAAGAACCCTAATTGTTGATGTATGTTGCGATGCGGTGAAATCATGTAACATGCTTTATGATAACCTTGTGATGCTAAGAATGCTAGTTGTGAGTAGTACATCATGTCGTGTACATTTGTGTTAAGTTCGAAAACTATGAACTTTGTATGGTTTGCTCAATAACTATGTTTCCAAGATAA
>MJHO01000365.1:48671-61771 GCA_002076135.1 Xerophyta viscosa | reverse complement strand
TATATCAAATATAATTGGCTTTTAGGGTATCTACTCTTTCAGTTATTTCCATCGAGAGCAGTCGTCATCATCAAGCAACCAGGATACTTACCCCGGAGGTGACATCCATCGACGCCTATTACCGGTGGAATATACTGCCGAAAGGTTCTGATGCATGCACCAAAAGACCAATAAAACGTACGGAAACGACCTTGAACTCTATTCAGGGCAACATCATTGTCAACGTCCAGTATGCGGAGTTCTCTCATTAACAGCGATAAGTCGTTGAAGGATTCTTCGAAACTTTCACGGATTCGATCGAGTGGAGCTGTTTTTCCACGATAAACTTTCCAATATGAAATAGTATTACCATACTTTTTTTGAATATCCGCTACTATCATCGCTGGAGTATAATCTTCGTCATTTAATCTTACTTGTTCGGCAACCTCAATTGCATACAGAATAAATGAACCTATTACCACTTATGAAAAACAAAGTAAACGTAGAACACCACCCAGAACACCCCCTAGAACACACTGAACATCCCCAGAACATCCCCTAGAACACACAAAACGTCCCCAGAACACCCCTCAGAACACCCCCAGATCAACCAGAACACCGCCAGAACACCCTGAAAACCCCTAGACCACCCATAACAACCCCTAGAACAACCCAAAACACCTCCAAGAACACACCTACAACACCCCGAGAATAACCCCAGCACCCCCAGAACACTCTGAAAACCCGCAGACCAACCAGAACACCCCCCAGAACACCCAGAACACCTCCAAGAACACATCCAGAACACCCTCAACACCCTCCGGAACACCCTGAAAACCAGCTGACCACCCAGAACACCCCCAGAACACCCTCCACAACTACCTAGAACAATCCAAAACACCCCCCAAAACATCCAAGAAAACATACATACACCACAAAAGACAATACCAAACTATGAACACAATATAAACTCGCATACAAATAATTGCAAATGCCCCATATCACTACCGGAACCCACAGATTGTACTTACCAGCTATTAGCTGACTATTATAGTTCCTATGATCTCGTTGTGATAGCGGTCTGTATGAGTGTTTCTCAACAAGATTTGTCACCCTGAAGTGGTCTGTTCCACTCACTTTCCGCCCTCCGCACCTCCAACTACATTCATCACTAGCACATTTATATACAAGTTTTTCAGCTCTCACTTGACTGGCTTAATTTCAAAACGTTCTTTAATTGCGTACTTTAGCAATCCTTACTTAAATGAGTCTCTACTGCTAAATACTTGCCCGAGTGTAAGAGGGGGTATAAATTCTTCCTTGTCTTCCTCCAAAGGACGAATACCTCCTCTGAACGTCGAATGCAAAATGTACGTATCTTCTTCATCACTTACATCTCCAAAATTGTCGACCATTCGCTGAAGAAATTGTCTAGTTTCATGGAAGTCTTCCCTCCAATACACATTGTGTCCAAGGTACAATCGATTGTCCGCGTCTTCTTCCTCTTCTTCATGGTCTGTTGCTACGTTAAAATGATCTTCATCGTCAAATAGCTGTTCTCCATCCTCTCCAGATTCTACCACTTGCTGAGTGGAGCAATCCCCGAGGTCATCGTCTTCCAGCAAATTAAAGGATGGTGGTTCAATATAAACGGATGGAAATATGAAGTTTAAATGACGAACAAATGGAAGTCGGATATAAAGGACGAGCTGTCGCACTTGTTGGGGGATTAGGAGTGAGGGAACTCGGTATGGTTGATGAGTAGGAATGAAAGGATTTTGGCTGGTTAAGGGATTAGGATTTGGTGTGTTATCTGAGGTTGCCATCGCTGGAAAAAGAACGCGAGGTAGGTAGATAAGCACGGAGGAGAAAAGCTGTTGAAGGGGAAGAAAAGATGAATTGGCGGGAGTGGAGTAGGAATTGGCGCGAAAGTATACATAATGGGAAGGTGGTGCTCGGCGGAAGAACAATTGAATTAAAAATGAGGACATTTTGGTCATTTCACAACGCAAAGGGGCACATATTCGCCAAATCTGTTTAGGAGGGCACACATCCGCAAAACCTATTAAAGGGGGAGCACATATCCGCAAAATGCCCAATTACTTTTGAACACTGAAAATATCAATATTAAAATCCATGAGTAAACTGAAATCAAATCCGATTACATCAAATTCGTGAAAGCCAAATCATCAAGATTTTTCCAATTACCAAGCTCATGCACGCAAATCAAAGCGACAAAACATATCGGTGTTGTACAAGCCTCTAACGAAAATAGTTTCGGAAAACAACTTGCCTGTTTAGTTATCGGGGTCAAAAACACATCAGATGCGCAGCGAAAAATTTAAAATTTTTAATACACAAGCCCCGTGTACCCGAATACAGGATCACTTTGGTATGCTATAATAATCGATACAATTACATCGCATATAAACCAAGCATGATAATCAAAATTAATCTAATTAATTTTAACGCGATCCTATCATACTTCTAATCGCGGTATGAGTTTATCGATATACCTTGGCGAGTCGCACACACCGCGCAATGATTCTCAGATTCTGATGAATTGAGCCGCGAAATTACCCGGCCTCTAATGCTAGTCCACGCTGAGACGCTCGCGAAACCGAAATTCGATTTTAATCTAATTAAAATCGAATTGGGCTTTAATCAAATTTCGGCCCGTTTAAGAATTCTTCTTCTTCTCCTTCGATCTGCTTCCCGTTGCAGCAGCCGATGCCTCCAATCGCCGTCCAAGCTCACGACTGATGCTTGCCGGCACCGCCTCTGAACAGCAGCTCGTCACGTTGCGGTCGCCCCCTCAGCAACGCCTAGACACAGCACGCCGCAGACGGAGTATGGAGAGTTCAGTGCCTCGGTTGAGGTGCAATAGATGCACTTGATAACGAATGTGCCGGGATGCTGCCTGGAGTTTGACGTCGTCGTCCGGCTGGGTGGGCGATGGAACGTCGGTGGCTTTGGTGAGAATGCAAGAGCAGTCGGCCCGATGAGTTTCCTGCGATTGTTGAAAGTTCTCGGTTCTAACACTTCGCCGTCTCTCTCTCTCTCGCCGGCGTTCGCACGCCGGGAAGGGAGATGGTGGAGGAGCCTTTCGACCGGACGTGGAGTGCTCACCGTGCTTAGCGTGCTTAGGGTTCTCCTCGTGCGCAGTCGGCGCCCCGCGTTTTTCCTTCTCTTTCTTGTGCCCACAGAAGAAACTGTAGCAGATATATATAGGATTCGTATTACACAAAAATCCACTCTTTTGCCATTTTGCAAAAAACGCCCTCAAGCATTTTGCAAAACCTTCGGTCCAACACTTTGGACATTAGCAAAAGCAGCCCCTCATGCACAAATTTTCGATTTTTCGCGATCGCATCTCATTTGCATGTGACCCATTAGGTTCAGTACCACGCTGGCAGTGAATAAATAGTTAATTTAACTAATTAACAAATAATTAATTCAACCAATTAGTTATATTTATTCACAGATCATGGTTAATGTCTAGTAACGTGCCATGACCACCCGTGTAGTATGAATATCAATATTCATCCCTTGAAACCTTTATGTGAAGTTTCCATGCCCTATAATCCTTCTGTTCCTTTCTAACATCCCGAATAAGCTTAGAGTATGGATATCTGTTAAACTCTAATATTGCTCAATCATATGTATCTGTCTTAATAGATTTGCTCGACTGTGACATTAAGAACATTTCGTAATTCACATCGTACCTCGGCCAAGGATTTTCTGAGCTAGTTCTATTCAAAGACACATAGAATGTTCTCCTCCTTAATAGGAGGTGACAGATTCTCTATTGGTTATCATCTATCTTCATGTGCTATTACTTGGAAACACACTAAAGCATAAATCATATACACATAAGATACTATGATAATCTCAAGTCTGAGGATAAATGGCATACTATCAAACTGAAAAATATCATTGACATATCTTCCAATTTGTATTCCTTCAATAAGTAGTTCAGTGAGAACTCATTCATCCATGAGCACTTACAACACTGCCTTCAAGTGTCCAACTACACGCGTAGGTAATTGAGAATTACTAACTCTCATCGTATGAGCAAAAAGCTGTGTATTAGTCTTTCCGGTGACATTGAGCCCCTACTCAATGCACCTATGACTAAGAACATTTTGGACTTAGGTTTATAAGACATTAAGTCTCATTATCATGATCCTAATTCTGTTGCCTTAGTCCATGGGATTTATCACATATATTCATACAACATATTAAACATGACAATGCGATAAATAAACAAATAACCATAATCAAGTAAATCAAAAGGGTTTATTACAAAATATGTTCGCCAGAATATCCAATATTATTGGCTTTTAGGGCATTTATCCTTTCACCTCAACCACCAATAACAAATCACAAGCCAAAAGTCGCAAACACATCACATAGCTTACAAAAATCAACAAGACACAAAGCCATATATCATTCCTGATATCGGCTCAAATAAAAGTCCAAATACGCAACCAAACAGCTTACTGGTGCAAAGCAAGCACAATAAGCAAAACACAACATGCGTCAAAAACCGCGTAACAAAAATCAAGGCACACAAAGAAAACAAGTTAAGTGCATTCAACAAAGACATTCCCATGCACACGACTCCACAACAGGGTTACAACAGCCAAACACACCACGACTCAGTCCATAGCATCACAAGAGCCTTCCAAGTTTCGATTAGAGGCCTCTTGCATCCTGCTACCTAAGTGCAACCACAACATCCGACCTCTACGAGGTGCAAGCCAAGCACGGGCACAGGCAAGGTGCAATCCAACACCTCCCCACTTAAGATACATGCATAACCGCACAAATACAAACAAGCAATCGAATCGACCTACTACGCGACACATGCCTACCGCAAGATTACGATTGCCTATCTCTCTACACATTCCCATTCCCATGTGAGAGCTAATTATTGAAAGTATTAAGTCATAACTTTATTCTGATATCATCTATAACGCCACAAAATCGGGGGTCAAAAATTTTAAGTGGAAAACACAAATTAAACATACGTTATAAGCTAGTACTTCTAAATTCACAATAATACAATAATCAAAGGTTTATTGAATACACAGCGGAAAACTATTAATTTACACTTTTTGTTCCCCAACTATCCTCAGAAAAACCTCAAAGCTCGCTCTACGATCGCTAGCGGACTTCGCAAACACATGAGAGGGAAAGTATCATCATTAGTATATAAAATATAATCAGTCAGTGACCCACCCTAACAAACCCTCATCACGGGCCAGGGCTACAGTACACACCAAACATGCATCAAATCAACAAGCAATAAGCTAAAATAAACACTTGGATGCATAAACAAGATATCGCACGCTAATGCATATACCGTATGCAAATACAATCCTGCACACCAATGCATTCCCGCCTGCCAAACAACTCCTAATGCAAACATCTGTCATGCATGCCAATCAAGTAATACCAACAACAATGGTATACACGTAACCATGCATAGCATGAATTCAAAGCTTAACAAACGATAAGCCACATTGCACCAAGCAATAAGATATATCCATATACGCATGCATAAAAAGCATAAGCCATCCATAACCATACAAACAATTTCCACTCCCATTCAAGTATTCACAATCGTTTGTATGCATGTAAATGTAACCATGTATGAAATAAACCATCCTGCATGCCCAAACGTACCCGGCACACAATGCAAAACCTGCATGCATTTATCAACCCTGCATGCAAACATAAATACCTGGCCAGACAGTCAACTATGACAACTTACACGGGATTCCTTGCAGTGTACATCTACAAGTCCCCTAACCGGGTTAACAGTTGTGGCGCCCTTGGACCGGGGGTCGAAAATTTAGGTGGAAATATACAAATGATACGGGTGTTATGAGCTAGTACTTCCGAAATACAATACTCTTAACTATACATTATTTAAATACACAACGGAAAAACTTAAAATACAAATTATATTTTTATTCCCCAACTTCTAAACTCCGAATCTCGCTCTACGATCATCGTCGGTCCTTGCAACAACCTGCGGGAAAAATAGTATTGTGAGTATATAAATATACTCAGTGAGTGACCCACCTCGGCAACCCCGCAAGGCAACGGCCAGGACTGCAGTCACACACCAAACAAACAACACAAAAGCAAGCACACGTGCAATACCGCACAACATAAATACCGCACACCAAGGCATATATTGCATGCAAATACAAGTTCGCACCCAAGCATAACTTATATGCCAACATTCCTCAACGCATACACTTTCATGCATGCCAAAACCGAATAACGTCAACAACAAGGGACATGAACATAACCCACAAATATGCTCACAAAAATAAGTAGCAAGCTTAACAACTATAAGCTACCGGCTACTATATAACAAACAAGCAAGTCATCAACAACAACCAAGAAGCATGCTTGGCATATAATAAACATCAACAACATAAAAGCATAAGATAGTCGATCACCCAAAACCCAATCTGGTTATATTTTTATCTTTCTTAAGTCAGCGTGGACTAAATTACCAAACCAATTAGTTCTCTCATATTTTATAACGCAACACATCCCTTTAGGTACCGCAACACCAAGTATCTGGGTTAGACACGGTGCACATCGCGTCCCCCAATACCCTACAACGGGGGCGATCCCTTTTGGCTTTAAGGGAGTTACTTGATCTACCGACCTTTTCGAAATTGCCGATTCAAGCCTCGCCTGGTCTCGTAGCCACCACCCTGGCCTCGGGCTGGCCTTAACTACGTTCACGGGTCTCTCTTCTCTCGAGACAACAAATCTGGGACTTCGGCGCCCACATCGTCTCATTTCGATCCCGGTCGATATCCTCTCGAGTCACAGGAGAGCGAACCTAGATGATGCAGTCCAACGAAAGAGCCCCACAACGGAAACATATTCGCTTTCTCAATCTCATTAGCACTCACATTGTCGATGCCTCAAATCACAAATAAGTGAAAGACATACAACGGTTTCGACACTAAAAATGTATTTCATCCTGATATCATCACATAAAATTAAGAGAGAGTATTTCCGAAACATGCCAAAACCAGATAACATCTCCACATAAATCTCATTAGCGCTCACGTTGTCGATGTCTCAAATCACAAATAAGTGAAAGACATACAACGGTTTTCACGCTACAAACATATAATAGGCACCACATCAAACTAGAATGTATCCATTCTCATATATACATCATGCTAACCATCTAAGCATGCCCCAAATCATGTTTAACATAATATAGGGTCAACCACCCCACATGAACCTCACAACATAATACATGCTAGCAATCACATAATCCATCACAATCCGCATGCTTTACATCATAAACATTTCAAACAACCGAAAAGTAAAACCCTCTCACGGGTACATATCAAAAACATCAAAACAAAGATCAAGCGTGAACCCCTTTAACATGTTCAACTCATGCCTATCCCTAGTCGGCAAAACCGAACGCACAAGGGAAAGTGAAAGAACACACACAAGGGAAACGACGCGCATCACAACCATCCGCTCTACTAATGGTATTGCTAGAGCAATCGGCTCGCATACCGTCTAAGTAGGTCAGTCACGCGGACAACATAAGTCAAAAGTCACATCGCACCTCTACCACAATATAACGAGCGCAGGCGGTGCACACACAAAACGGGTAGAGACAAGCATACAAGGAACATGAAACGCACACAAACCTATTCTATTAAGAGTATTAATCTAGCAGTCGTACTTTAATACTCTTCTAAATAACAACAAAGTCAACGACCCTACAACGGGTATAACTAGAGTGTAGGCGGCGCTCAAAGTCACTAAGTACAGTCCAACGCATTCTACATGTCATAAAGTAAACATATCACAAAATATAAACCTGGCAGTCATGCCCTAATACTCACTCAAATCCCGTAAAAGTCGATAACATAACATACACAACTAGTGTGTCAAGTCAACTAGCCAATAAATATCACATCTACCTAGATGTCCAACAAGTCATAATAAGGCCGAATGTCACTACTACTAAAGTAAATGTCCAACATATGTCAAAGGTTCTCGTCCGAATAAGTCATCACAACCATATGTCAATTCTACTAAGATATTGATTCATCCACATACTAAAGTACTTACACGAATAAGTTATCATATCAAGACATGCTAACATACACATGATGTATAACATTACAACATAATTAAATCAACAAATCCAAAACACAAGTGAGACCGCGGGTTCACTCAACTACATCCCGATCTTACCAAACCGAGACCCGACGGACGGTGTGAATCCCCAAAACTCAACCGAAAATGACTCTACCAACACGTTCACGAAGATGAGGCGAAGCGACGAAGCATTCCAAGTTCGCCGGAGAAGCTCGCTGGAGACGGTCGACAGCGGCAACAGAGGCGGCGGCGGTGGTCGAAGCGACAAACATCGGAGGAGGCGGCGACGACCACGGTGACAACAGCCGGAGCAATCAGCAGCGGCGGGCGATGGTCAGCCTTTAATAGAACGGAAGCTGGAGGAGGCAGAGATCCAGCGCGACGGCGTCCAATCGGAGGTGGTGATGGTAGACGATGACCCATACAAAGCCTCGTGCGGTGCCATACCAATGCTACTGTGGTAACTGTTATTGTAGGCAAACTCTACCAGAGATAGGTGATCGTCCCAACTACCGCCGAAATCCAATACACAGGCTCGCAGCAAATCCTCCAAGGTCTGTATCGTCCTCTCAGACTGTCCATCGGTCTGCGGATGATAAGCGGTACTGAACCTCAACTCCGTGCCCATCTGCTGCTGAAACGCTCTCCAGAAACGCGAAGTGAAACGTGGGTCGCGGTCTGACGCTATACTCAATGGTACTCCGTGGAGTCTAACGATCTCCGCTATAAATACGCGAGCCAATCTATCAGGTGTATAGGTGCTCAGAATCGGGATAAAATGAGCGGTCTTCGTCAGCCGGTCCACTACTACCCAAATAGCGTCGAAATCGTGCCTCGTCCGCAGCAATCCCATGACAAAATCCATGGTCACATCCTCCCATTTCCACATGGGAACCTTTAATGACTGTAAATACCCACCAGGTCTCAAATGCTCTGCCTTCACTTTCTGACACACTGCGCACTGCGCTACGAAGTCCCTGACCTCTCTCTATGCCCGGCCACCAAAACTGTGTCTTCAGATTCTTGTACATCTTTGTGACCCTGGGTGCACTGACAATCTGCTGTTATGTGCCTCGGATAAGATCTGCTATCTGAGCTCGGTATCCTATGGAACACACATACGGCGTCTGTAGCGGACAATATCATTTGCTCCAATGTCATAATCTGTCACCCCTTCAGACTCGAAGCGCGCTCGTACCTCTTGAAGTGCAGCGTCGTCCTGTTGTGCCGTCCTCAGCCGCTGAAATAGCTCCGGCTCAACCCTATAAGTAGCGAAGAGGACCCCTGGTGCATCGCTCTAAACAAGCCGCAAGGAAGCCAAGTCGGCCAAACTGCTCCGCGAGATCCCACTCCATCATATATAAACCGTCAAGGTGAGCGGAGTTCTTTCGGCTAAGAGCGTCAGCTACGACGTTTGCCTTGCCAGGATGGTAGAGTATGCGACACTTGAAGTCCTTCAAGTACTCTAGCCTCCGTCTTTGCCGCAAATTCACTTCCTTCTGAGAGATGATTAATTTAGGCTCTTATGATCTGTATATAATCTCGAAATCCCTCGCCATACAGTAATGCCTCCACAATTTCAAAGCAAATATAACCGCGGCTAACTCTAAATCATGTACGGAATAGTTACTCTCGTGTGTCTTCAGCTTTCGAGATCCATAAGCTATAACTCAACTATGCTACATCAACACGCAACCCAAACCACTCAACAGAAGCATCGCTGTTAGGCACACATAAACCGCCCTGATCGTCAGGTAAAGCCAACACTGGTGCGGTGGTCAACCTACGCTTTAGTTCCTGGAAGCTCTGCTCACACGCATCACTCCACTCGAACCGAACGGCTTTCCAAGTCAACTTGGTCATCAGACTAGCCAACCTTGCAAAGTTCTCAATGAACCTCCGGTAATACCCGGCCAAACCAAGAAAACTACGAACTTCAGTCACATTCTTAGGCCTCTCCCACTCGAGGACGACACCGACCTTAGCCGAATCGATGGCCACGCCCTTCTGGGACACAACATGACCCAAGAAATGCACCTGAGAAAGCCAGAACTCACACTTGCTAAACTACAATCATTTCTCGCACAGGACCTACAATACCAACATCAAATGTTCGGTATGCTCCTCCAGGCTACGAGAATACACTAGAATATCATCAATAAATACCACCACAAATCGATACAAAAACGGCTTGAAAATTCTATTCATCATATCCATAAATGTTGCCGGTGCGTTCGTCAATCCGAACGACACAAGCAAAAACTCAAAGTGACCGTACCGAGTACGAAAAGCTGTCACACGTCCTCGGGTCTAACCCTCAACTGATAATACTCGGACCTCAAATCTATCTTTGAGAACACAATGGCCCTTCTCAACTGATCGAACAAGTCGTCTATCCGCAGCAATGGATACTTGTTCTTGATCGTCAATTGATTCAATTGCCTGTAATCTACGCACATCCGTAGACTACCATCTTTCTTTCTCACAAATAATATTGGTGCACCCCATAGTGACGAGCTAGGCTGAATGAACCCCTTAGCTAACAATTCGCCTAACTGGGTTTTCAACTCTGCTAATTCGGCCGGCACCATCCTATAGGGTGCCTTAGAGACGGGCGCTGCTCCAAGCACTAAGTCAATTCGAAACTCGGTCTCTCGTTCCGGTGGCAATCCAGGCAACTCCTCTGAAAACACATCGGAAAACTCGCATACAATCGGAATACCTTCAAGCTGACCTGACTCAACATGCGGATTGAACAAGTAAGCCAAATACCCCGAACAATCTCGCTCCAGAAGCCTATTCGCTTTTAAGGCACTAATGATCGGGACACCCTTCCCCGTTCTATCACCATAAAAGTGAAACTTAGGAGTACGCGGAATCCTAAAGGTAATGATCTGGCGCGACAATCAATTCTAGCAAAATGCTCGGCTAGCCAATCCATACCCAAAATCACATCAAAATCGGACAAGTCAAGCACAATCAGATCCCCAAGTAATACACGATCCCCTACACGGATCTCACACCCACGATAGCAACTATCGGCCAACAAAACATATTCCGCGGGAGTGTTAATCTCAAACAAGCAATCATATAAAATATATCGAGAAGGCAATCTAATAGCAAAATTCTCAGAAACAAAAGAATACGTAGCACCGAAATCAAACAACGTAAATGCTGGAATGCTGCAAACTGACAAGGTACCTGTGATGGCCGAAGAACTCCCGCCTGCCTCCTCACTGGTCAATGCGTGCACCTTGTCCTACACTCTCGGCGGCTGCCTAACCCGCCCCTAAGGCGCAATGGGTCGGGGTGCCAGCTGACCTTGTGGTGGCTGCAACATCTGCAACGGCGTGGGCTGCTGCGGTCCATCCTGACGCCTGAACTGCCTCGGCTTCTGGAAACGGCTTAAATAGTCGAGGTAATCTTTCCTCCTCGGATCCACAACAAGAGCTGGCGCTACCTCTGGCTCGGCCTAAACATCTGTCGGCGCTGGCTCAACTGTCTGAGGTACTGCCTGCTGGGTCTGACGCTCAGCCAACAACGCTGCCGCCACGGCCTCCTGAATCATTCTAGCTAGATTCGCGCCAGCCGGTGGCGGATCCTGCTCACCCTGACCAGGGGCACGACGAGGTCATCCGTGTGGTGGCATCCTGCAACCACAACGAACCGAAATTAACGATTTATTCTAATCGTCCTAGCACTCGTTTGCACACCCCATCATTTTTAACAGATTTTAGTTTCTATGAAACGTTAAGCTACACCAGGCTCTGATACCATAAAAGCTCTCACGAGCCGCGACCCGGGGGCCGCGCCGGCTAGGAAAAAGAAACACAAATTCAGAGTTTGCAATGCAGAAGCACATGCGAAATGAATCATGAAAACGAGGATTGAGCCGAGCTCGGGACTATCGACACCAGCAAGTACTCACGGAGGAGGTGGAACCCGCCTCGAGTGATCTAAATCGGGTTCGGGCTTGTTAACCTCGGCTATAGAGGTATTATAAATATAGATCTGGGAAAAAAAATATAATATATGAATATTTTCTCTATATTTCTCTCTTCCTCTCGAATGAGAAAGCATACATATTTATAGGGAAGTCCTGGATAACCTAAGAGACTCCGATAACTATTAATGCTCTAATTAA
Source organism: Xerophyta viscosa (assembly GCA_002076135.1). Lineage (NCBI taxonomy): Eukaryota > Viridiplantae > Streptophyta > Magnoliopsida > Pandanales > Velloziaceae > Xerophyta > Xerophyta viscosa. The sequence goes on along the minus strand of MJHO01000365.1, from coordinate 49,479 downwards.
TACATAGTAACTCTCATAACTATCTTAATAATGATGCCTTGTAACCATAACCCTTTGGTCTTCCACCTGTTGGTCTTCTGACCTTTTGATCTTCTGCCTCTTCTAACTCTTCCGTCTCGGGGTCTTCTTTACATCGCCTGGAATCCTCTCTGTATCGCCTCGGTCTCGGCTGAACCTCGCCTCGACTCCGGGTATAGTTTTACCTTGGCGTGACCTCGGTTCTCTTCTGTTCTGGTTGTACCTCGGCATCGATCTCGTCCGATCTCGATAATGTGGACACCTCGGTCTCGGTCTTGGTTATGTTCTGATGTGCTTCTTCCTCGGCTTTGGCAAGGCTTCTCACCTCAGCCCAGTCTCACCTCGACGTCGATATCGCTGACATCACGATAACGGCCATGTCTCATCTCGACCTCGGTGATATGGACACCTCGACCTTAGTCTTGTCTCACCTCGGCCTCGGTAATGATGTTACCTCGGCGTCGGCCTCTTCGGGTCTTGGGATCCTCTTGGATCAAGCGTCCCCTATTTGTCTCATTGCTCTGCAATGAGTTTGTTTGTTGTGGAGTCTTTTTTTTCTGAGGTCTTGGACTCCACCAGATTCTCTGCATCGGGTATCTTCTTTGCATTCCCATGTTGTAGATTAGTCCGTCTTTCCCGAACCGATATCTCTACTGGCGCCGATAGTAGACACCATCTCGGTCATATATGTATGGGTTTCTGAGTATCACCTCGGCCACGTCCAGTGGAGCGACATCACAGATGACCTTGTCTATGTATCTTCCGGTGATTGCGAACTTGACAGTGCATC